>JAAGAY010132563.1:0-39909 GCA_011801015.1 Ardeotis arabs
ACAACCCTTCACTATCTATCCCTTCACTGACTGTAGCAAGAACTTTTGCTAGCTGCATCTGGAAGCAAAATAGAGCAAAACAAACCACTTACTGTTCCTTCAGAATCAATCTTAGTGTATAAAGTATGAAAACATTTCTTTTTATCTGGCAATGAAACTAAACCTTCAAAAAGCTAAAGCTTTTTTTTTTTTTTTCCTCAGTGCTGTAAAATGCAGTTGTGAGAAAATATTTTAGTCATAGAGTCTTGCAAATACTTAAAAAGTAAATTTAGAACTTTTCAAGCTGTTGTAAGGAGAAAAAGCATCATGAGAGCATTCAGGGCCCTCGGCGTTTCCTGGGGCAAATAAATGGTTGTGGGTTAATAATCCTCAGACTAGCCTTGAACCTGACTACTTTTCTCAGCATGTCAGCAGTCACTAGAAAATGCCTTAGGCTTATCTACCACTGCTTGATCAGATGTGTCACAAACTGGGATGGTTCAAGTGATGGATTTTTAGCCATCTTATAGCTCTGTTGATTCACTGTTCCTGGCTCTCTCCAGAGTCCCTGATCACCATCCATTTACAAGTGATACTCAAAATATCAGGGCCATTTCCACATGCATCCACGCTTGTATGTGAAAGAAAAAGAAATCAGAGGGCAGTATTTTCATTGTTTAATTATCAGCCCCTACCTTAGCTAAATTAGGAGACAATTTTCATTAAACTGTTGGAGAAAGAAGGCTTCTCCTGAGGGTAATTCAGAACAAAGTACTGTATCAGTCTGTCTGTCAGTTCTCCAGTAGTAACTGAGCATTTTTTTTTAAATAAAATGATATGCGAAAAAATCTCACCGCTTTTTTTATTTTTGTAGGATTGCTGAAGTCACTTGCTAAATGAGTGCTTGAAATGTTTTTATCTCTCTCTATCTTTATAATATATTCTGGTATGAAGTACAGATTCAGGCCACTCCAGAAGATAATGGAGATTTTAGGTATACTTTATTTTCTCAAAGTATAAGTAGAAGACGGCTGTTTGGACCTCTGGTCTGTAGTCTCCAAGACCTCTTCTTACAATGTGTCAGCGTACCAAATAATTTTTAATACACTTTTTGGTTCCACGTAATACTTTTAAACTAAAAGAGGGTAGATTAGTTTAGACATAAGGAAGAAAGTTTTTACAATGAGGGTGGTGGAACACTGGAGCAGGTTGCCTGGAGAGGTGGTAGATGCTCTATCCCAGGAAACATTCAAGGCCAGGTGGGATGGGGCTCTGAGCAACCTGATCTGGTTGGAAATGTCCCTGCTCCTTGCAGGGGGGTTGGACTAGATGAACTTTGGAGGTCTCTTCTGACTCAATCTATTCTATGATTCTATGACTGAGTTTTCCTTGCCAACTTCACAACACTGATAGTCCGTGTCACTATGTACTACTGCTAAAACCTTACTGCAGCTATATTTTTATGGTTGTCATGACATTATTTGCATTTCAGCTGGCCTTTCTGCATTGGTAAAATAAACCATCTCAAGATATCTTATGGCCATTGTACCTTTTTGGAGTAAAAAAGGTTTGTGTTTTAAACTTGCATTCTCCAAAAGAAGCCAAGACATGTACCAGAGGCAGAAAACTAATTTTAAGAATCCATGCAGGAGAGAATGTTTGTTGAGCCTACTAGCAGCCTGTATTGCTTTGTCCTTCTGGGAAGATCCACTCTTCTAATTGTGGCTCAACCATTATCTGTGGCTCTATGTAATGATGGGTAATTTCCTGCCCAGATGATTTTTTTTTCCATTTGCTTCTACATAGCTAGGATTTTGTCCTCAGGCTTTAATGGCATTTGAAGGTATTTGGCACTGCATCAGATTGCACTCTACTTCCTTGGTTTCTTGACTGGGTCCTAGCACATTAAAAATGATTTTATATAAACCAAAAAGGAGCTGAAATAACTCGCATTCCTCTTGATCTGCCCCCAGCTGCAAACATAAGGATAGGCAAAAAGATGTTTCTCATATTGTTGTTCTATTTGATAATATACACTGTTGTTATAGTAACAGAGGTAAGGAAATACACTTTTTAGCTTTATGTTGACAATGCTCCTTTAAGCCAGAAAGGGAAAAGAAGAAAACAGCATTTAATAAAAAGTTAAAATACAGCTCAGGAAAGTCCATCTTTCTTTTTAGCAGCTGTGTTCTTACTACATGTCTAATCTGTACATCTATCACTTTTCTCTTCACTCTGAAGTCACTGTTTTGTGGGTACAGGATATACTGGCAGATGTCTTAGTGTAATTAATTACAAGTATTTCATGCCAGTAACTATTACAATATTGTTTAGTAATATAAAAATATTATCCAAATGCAAAACTTTAATTAAGTTTAGTAAAAATTTGTATTATTCCCCAAACTATTTCCTCGGTTTTTATTTTCTCATTTTTGTTTTAAGAGCAACTGTACTAATGTCATGTAAATCAGTGATTCATGAAATGATAAAATTATGAAAAATCTGTGACATTAAAAATAATTACTTTAGTTTTGAAATGCCAATTATTAGTTTTCTTCTGAACCTAACTTAAAACACAACTTCTGTGTTTTTAGGAATCTGCATTTGGCTTCTTGTAATTTCCAGTAAGATGCAAATAACATGTAACATGTGTAACATGTGTAACCCTATAGGAGAGTAGTTGAAAAATAAATAAAATTAACAATAATTAGTATGTCCAACTGTTCCTGAAAAATGAAATTAATGTTATTTTTCTTATTTGACTGCTCTTAGATTATATCACCTCTCCTTCAACTTCCTTTACAATAGATATTTTTGGTTCAGCTGTACAAGACATTTGTATGCTGCCATTTTAATGTCATTAATGACATGAGGCCATTATCTTCAATTTTCATTAGAGTATTTTACTTGAAATGTGAGTCATTCCTAAAAGCTTTTGGAATACTAAAGATTCAATTTAAATAATGCTGATGAATATTTGAAACAGAAGTTCTGTCTATGCTTCAGGTGAAGACTGTGCAATAGACCTTAGAACCCAATTCAGCAAAACAATTAAAATTACATTTAGGTTTAAGCTCATGACTAGCTGCCTTTGTTTTGTTGTTCCATTTAATGAGTCTTCCTGCTGTTATATAATTCCTTCAAGATGCTATTTAAGATCTGTATCATTTGCAGACGGCTCTCATACAGCAGTAATACAAAATCTTCCTTGAATTAGCATAATAAATATTTTTCTTTAAGAAGAGCTGTACTCCTGCTTGATCTTTAATGAATTTTGAGCTGCATGGAAGTGATATACAAATCCATCCATCCATCCATCAATAGTAACAGAAAGATCCTCCTCATTAAATATGTAGTAGATACTTTGGGAGAAAAAAAAAAGATATTATGAAATCAAAGACATTGCACCTTCTATATCACATTTTCATTGTACAGTAGGTTATGAATGAAATCTTTGGAGATCTAGCTGTCTTTCAAATGGATGTTTCTTAGGCTTTCTTCTCAAAGTAAAAAGTGTGGCAGCAGTATGGCAAAATATGACTGCACTGAAAACTTCTTCTTGGCCAATTTTAATTCTATTTTTTTTTTGTATTCCTGGGAGCCTTCCAGGGAGCTTATTTTTCCAATGTTTCCTTTTAGAACGAACTTTTAGTCTCTTATCATTTTTAAATGAAACCTGGGACTATGGGTTGTACTGCAAGTACTTGAACCTTACATACCAAGGGAACAAAGCATGGGCATCAGAATGTTTGAAGCATTTGCCAGATAATGCTGCAGCGGATGTTTTGTTTTTGGTATCTGCATTTCTTCTGAGCCACACTGCAAACTGACTATTGACCACAACAGTCAAAATGTATTAGTTTTTTGACAGAGGTCAGGTGATCCAAAAGAGGTCAAAATAATGTAACATCTGACTGTATAACTAACAGAAAGCATGCGGGGATTCTGCACTTCTCCGCAGGATGCTTTTATTGTTAAAACACTTTAAAGACTAGTGAAAGTCATCCAAGTGTAAAAGCACTTGGAAGATGTGGCCTTACACCTGTAGCAGACTGATTTTTTAAAAGCTCTGTTGCATTATCTTTTGGTGCCAGCAGCTGGGAAATGACAACTGAGGAGTAACATTTAGGAAAGATGGACAGATTCGTACACAGTCAAGTCCAATGTCTGCAGCATCTGAGAAAATGTCTGACCAGCATGCTCTCCCACAATCATTCTTACTGCTTCCACTTTATGATTAGCTAAATTTTTGTCAACTAACAGCCTACTTCCCTTTTGCAAAACATAAGTCTGGGAAAAAATTACTCCTTTTGCAGGCCTTGAAAAGGATATACTGTAGGAGACACCATTCTAAAATGTCAGTCACGTCTCCTCTATACAGAGGGAGAGACTAGAGATACCTGTGCAGAAATGGAGTAAAATGGAAGACCGTACCATCAGTGCACAGCTGTTTCCTTTACTGCGATCATCCCACGCTTACTTCCTCTTCTGTTCTGGGAGAACGCAGCAAAATGCAAACTCACCCTTTGCAGACCCTGAAGAATATTCCCACACAAAATAGCAACTCTTTAAAAGGGAGAATTACAGCCAAGACTATTGTTTAAAATGGCAAACTACTGCCAGACTACATTTTCTCTTTACAAATTAGACCCGCAACTGTTCTTCTCACCGCAGTCCTACGGCACCATCCTGCTGCATCAAATATTCCATTATCTTAGTATTAGGAACAGTCAGAGTTATAGATTGAATAAACCTTGCAAAGATCACTTCTTCAAATTTATTGATGGAAACTCTATTAGGCCAGATCTGAGGAGGTCTAACTGTTTGTGATGACTATTAATTAGCAGTATTTTCATGTAGTTAATTTTTTTTTTCTTGTATTATTGAACTGTGCTAACTGAAGTTCAGGAAGGTGAGGCACTTATCCAATTTTCCGGATGATTTTGGTACAAATAAAATCAAACAGCTACTTTTTAATTGTGTTCCTTATGGCCTAATGACAGATATTAATCTGAACTGAACAGTTATGCAATAAATCTAAAATATGAAACTATGAAGGGGTGATAACATTGCAATAAACAAGATGTCAGTTTTTTTAGATACACATTCAAATGTTTGCAGGTCAGGAGACATCCTAGTGACCATAGTTTTCCGAAGGCTTGCTCTGGCCCTTAGAAGGGCTTAGGCTATGTGGAAGACTTGGTTCAGGCACTACTTGAAGTTAGGGCAGTCAACTGAGGGACTGAGAGGCTAGGTTTCCAGAAGCCAGCAGGGCAGATCAAGAGGAAAGGATCTGTAGAGTTAGACGATGTATCAGGCCAAGCCCCTCTCGTGAAAGGCAGTATTGTAAACTTTAAAGGACCAAATATCTTGATGGGGTTGCCCTTATTCCAAACTGCAACCACATGGAAAGAGGCAACTAACCATTCAGTAGACCTTCCCACCTAGATAGATACTTTCAGTCTACAGCTGAAAATAACAGATTAACTACACTTAAATTAACATACTTCTGAGTGACCACACATTCCCAAGTAGCAAAAAGAATGTACTTTTAAAAAAACTGCAGCTTGGTTGCAGCATTTTCTTGTAAATACAATGCAAGTATTTGGTGTAAAGTCTTTTATTTATAAAGCCTTATTTATAAAAACAAATCCCATGGTAAAAGATGCCCAGCATGGTATTGAATAATTTTACTGCTTTTCATATGTTATGACTGGTGTAATACAAATCTGTCTCTGACTGCCCACTGAGTGCAACGTGATGCTTAGAAATGAAATGCTGCAGAAGCAACTGTGAGCCCACTGAAAGTACTCCAGTTTATTTTAAGAAGAAAACAAAATTCCATTCTGTATCAAAGCAAAACTCGTACAGATGAGCAAGGCTGTCCAAGGAAGTAAATTATGTGGAAGTAAAGAATAAATGTATTATAGAGTATGCTGGCTGTGGATCAAGAAGTACATTTCATTATAATTGGTCTGTTGAAAGAATCGATCTGCGAGTACAATCTCTCTACGTCAAACCAAAGTAAATGTTATAAATCAGTGAAGCTGTATCATTTGAATATCTGTAAGAAGAATGAAGCTGTTCAAAACTAACACTGTTTATGCAAGATTTCTGTTTTGTTTGTTTTGTTTTTTTATATGGCACTGTTTGCCTTGGGAAAAAAAAGGAGCTTGCAAGTCTATTCATTGAAATGAATCTAAGCATCTCTTGCAAGACAAGGAGCTGGGCACCTTACTAGGGCAGGGAGTAATGTCTACATTACTCAGACTGAGTTCTAGCAGGCTGGGCTGTGTTTCTTGTCTATATGGTGTATTCCATGAAGGGACTCTTGCTTGTGGTCAAAGATCCTATCACTAAATATTTACATATCAGTTGTATCAGAGTTACTTAATCATAAGACAATTTAGGATGTTTCCATGTTCGTAACTGCCTGATGACTCAAAGCTATAACTTTCAACTGTGAATCAAACTGGCCAGTCTTTTTGTAGAGGTCCAACAGGAAGGAAGAACAGCCATATATTTTACTCTTAAAATGGCACTTAGTCATGAAATCAGAAGTTTAGAAATGAGGACTACCCACTAGATACCACCTATAAAACAAAACTGCTTTTTCAAAAGATTGGCTTTCGCACATTAGAGGAAACGAAATGGATCTCTTGTACCCAGCCTATGCTTAGTTATCTGACCAGTGTAACACAGGGAGCTTCCCTCCTTTCCATCCCTTTTTAGGTGATTTGGAATGGTAATGCCCCTGGGTCTCACCCCTTGGGATGCAAGAGAATGAGAAAGATATGGCAAGGAAATAAAAATCCAGCCCATATACTACTCCAACTTGAAGGCCATTGCAATAAGCACTTCCCCATCAGCGTTCAGGTGACATCTGAAACACTGCTTTCAAGGGATCAAAGTTTTTGTATCATCCTAAAGGCAATACAGCAGCAAATAATACAAATTCAGACTCTTGTTGTTAGTTATTTATTGCCATGAATTCTAGTAGTAGCAAAACAGAATATAAATGTTGGTTTCAAACCTTTTACTTTAAAATGACCCTTAAAAAAATTAAATCTTGGTAACTGTGTATTATGGAAAAGCTGCCACACAGATGATAGTGTTTCATATAGAATGCCTTTGTTTGCATTCACCTCTGAGATACACTATTATCTGCCTTCCTGTCCTTCCTACCAGTCCTGGTAACCTGGCTCCTCCCAAGAACTCGTGTTCCTTCATGCCGCCTCTTCTTTTTCTAGCTGAGGAGGAAATTGCTGCCCAGCACACATCCTCAGCTCTTTGATCCTCTTCAGAAGGGCAGTTTGTCTCCTCACAGTTCATTCAAGATCACTTTAAAGCCAATTATCTTTGCCTTGCATGATGATACATGATAATTAATGGAATAAGTAGAGCTGGTTAAGAGCTCTTTATAGCTACTGTACCTGGAATATATTGTATAATAAAGCAGTGTTATAAAACCACAGTAGATATGAGGCTTTTATCCAATGTGCCTGAATTTTGTGTTACACCATTACATTTTAAGTTCATTGCACTTAATGTAAGTGATATATCCAATTTTATTAACCGAAAGGCAGCAAAGATGGCCAAAAAGCTCAGTCATGAGACATGCAGGATGAACTGAAGGGCACTGGTGTACCTATTTCATCTGAGATGATAAAATCTTGAAACGGGGTCTAAAGTATGGGTTTTTCTTGTTATCACCCTTAATAATTTGTCTGAAACTTTTTGCTTCTCTTCTATGTCTTATTTCTGAGCCATATATTTTGAAAATAGATCAGCTGCTATTTCATATATGGTTAAACCAGTAAAGTTATGCTTATATACATAAACAAGAAAATACAGAATAATTTGGGCTCAAAGTTACTACAACAAACTTCAGAGTTTCAAATATAATTAATAGAATACTTTGTAGACAGTCATACTTTTAGTCAGAAGATCTCAAAATGCGCTCTGGTAGTATCTTCACTGTGAGATGCTGAAATGGAGGAACATGTCAAACCTCATGACTCACCTAATATTCCTAGCCAAACGTACCTCAGAATACCTACGTTTCTAGCTTTATTTTGCTGTCCTATTTGCCATCAGTTAAAATGTAGTGTTAACCAGGTAATAACTGAGAATTGTCTTAGAGTAATAAAATGAATTTAAAATTCTTTATTGACTTTTATCATTGAAATGTGTTTTTATGCTTTGAATACCTCTAATTAAAATAGTAACCACAACTTAGTCGAACATGAGGGTCTGTTGAACTGTCTGTATAATATAGTTGCTAGGCACTACTATAATAGCGCCTATTAATAATCTTGTGCTTTAAAACAAAGCAAACAAGTAAAACATTTAAAGAATATTGTAACTATCCTGAGGCTAAATTAAAAAAAAAATCAGACAGTTCAGATACACTTAAAAGATATCAAACATGATCAACTTAATAAATCAAACAGCTAAAGTAATTTTCATTCCATCCTGATATGGATTGACAGTAATGCCATGTTTAAAAGTGTTTGTGTGCACTGCCTTAGGGGGTGTAAAACTGTTCTATTAAATCCATACTGCATTTATCCTTGTTATACTTCTTATGCCATATTTTATCTCTGAGTACAATTTTTTGTTGTGAACTTGTGTGACAGTGTGCTCCAACCCCCACGCCCCCTGCAACCTGACCACTATTCCCATGACCCTGATGGAGTGATAGTGATAACCATCAGTGATATATGTGTCTGGTCCTGATGGTAAGGCGGCATCTGACTCAAGGTGGATTTGGGGGAGACAGATAACAACACAATAGCCAAGGAATGGCAATGCACCCCCCTAACCACAGTGCTAGTTAATGTCCAACTCAAGCCAAACTTGGCAGAAACTAACATCTACAGGTGGTGTGCAAATATGACTATTAGTCAATTATCTTACTGCATGAATAATGAGCAGTCCAAGAGCCCTTTGAGCTCTCCTGCACAGGAGTGGGCTACACATTGGGATCTCCCTGTGGATAGGGACGCATCTCAAGGTTACTCCTTGAGGCTGAGAGATTCCTTGCCACAACAGATCCTTGGTAAGTGACTAATTAATAGCATACTAAACTTTGAAATCTTTCCCTAGTGATAAAAAGGATTGATTGCGCATGTATAATCCTTTAGACGTACACCGTTGGTCAAGCCTGGGACTAGGACTGGATCCAGTCACACCTAGACTCCTCTCTGAGAAGGAGTTTAGAAAGCAAGGGCGTCATTTCTGAATCTCATGACTTAAAGGAGGGTCTCCCTGACAGTTTTGTCTGACCCTGTCCTCTGTGCAGTAAATCGTCCAGTGTACCTCACCATCGAATCTTGTTAAATCATTATTGCATTTACCATTTACTATCAAATTTTGATAAATTACTGTTTTATATCAATAAAGTATATCGTTGCTTCTCTCTTAGGAGTGAATTGCATCACTCCCATCCCCGACAACTTGTAAGAAAAGATAGAAAAGACATTGTAAAATTATAATGTTTCAAATTCTTCCATATTGTTAGCTCTGGAGTGCTTCTAAGTTCCTAGGCTCATCATCCTTCAAAAAAGATTAATTTTACCAGCTTCTGGTTTGTTTGGTTTTTTTTTTTTTGTCAGCCTCTGTGAGTAGCACTATCTGTTTCCTTGTTATTTTCTTTGTATGCTTTGGGAGTTGTGAAAGGCAGTTTTTGGACGAGTTATGGAAACATAAACCAGCATGATCTTGTATTGCCCATGGCAGCTAGGCAGCTGAGGGGCTAATTAGGTGCCCATTACGGTAGGGATGTAAACTGAAGCAGTGGAAGTCTCAGCAAAGGAATCGGAGAGCAACAGTATCTCTCACAGCACGTTACTGAGTAAGTAAATTTTTATATATATATATAATATATATGTAATGCTATGACAAACCTAGCAGAAGTATATATTACCTTAATTGGCCTTGACTGTGTTCCCATAGGGGTAATTGGCAAAGGTCGTACGGACTCCAGTGTGTTGGGACTACAATTATTGGCAGCATGCAGAAAGACTCATGGATCTGTCATAGGGGAAAAATTAGCATGCTAGGTTTGTCCCTGCCTTTATCTTGTGTTTGGAAGTGAGCTAATCTCGTAGGCTTCATCTGCACTCTGAAAGGGTGGCTATATTTGATTTATTTGTACTCTCTCTTTTACCATTGGATAACATAACTTTGTTCTCACATTTGAAATATACTTAATCTTTCCCTTGCCCTTCTATGAGCAGCCTATTGTGCATCCCCAGTGCTAGCAGTTATCTGCTGTTTCAATGCAATATGTTTGGATTCCTGTAGCTTTAAAGATTTTTCAATCTAATAAAATCATAACCAATCAATTTCTCTAATGTAGAGATTTAAAACTGCAAACTGTTTGCTAAGAAATATTTTCAAGCTAAGATGCTTGCTGGACTGTGTAATAGACTCTACGTGATTGGCCTAATTCTGCACTCTTAAAAATTTTGTGTCTTTATTGATGTTTTGTGCAGTGCTCAGGCTATGAAAAATTATGCATCCTTCTCTCCAGTTTAGAGAAAAATAAGTCATGGCTGCTAATGATTTCACGCTATCTATTTATTAGAAATAAATGAGCATGGATGGTTAGTGATATTTCATCTTGTACTGGTCCGGTAATATTTGTAAATAGGATAATAACTTTTCTAGTACTTCCCCTCTCCCTCACTTGAGACTTGTTGCTGTCAAACCCAGGAAAGGCAAGTCAGGATGAGTAGCTAGAAAGTGCCATGAAAGGTACTGAAGCAACACAAGAGCCTGTCAAATCAAGTGGCTCCTCCTTTCAATCACAGAAGGTTCCAGACCTGAAAAATAAGAGCAGTGTGATTTCTGAGAGTTAATTGGAAACCTTCTTTTTTTATTCTGCTGACTGTTGGCCTTGAGGACTTGCCAGGCTGTAACGGAAGATGTCTAGTCCATCTTCCTGCTGAGGCCACTATCAACTATAACTGTGTTATCCCTGGCAGATATTTATCTTTTCTTAAAATCCTTCAGTGAGGGTAAGTCTGCAGTCTTCTAGACTGTTTGATTTCAGTGCACCACTATTTGTGTTGCTAAGAAGTTTGTTGTATAAGCTAAATAATCTTTTGATGTGATCTAAGTTCATTAGTTTATGTTTGCTGTGGACATAGAGTCATAGAATCATAGAATCTTTAAGATTGTAAAAGACCTCTAAGATCATCAAGTCCAACCATCAACCTAACACCACCATGTCCACTAAACCATGTCTTGATGTGCCACATCTACATGTCTTTTGAATACCTCCAGGGATGGTGACTCGATCGCACGAACATGAACATAATGTTCTTCTTTGTCTTTGGTAGCAGCTTTTTGTGCATGTCATTGTTATGTCTCCTAAATCTTCTAATCTTTAAACCAACCAGTTTGAGTTATTCTCAAAATGTAATTAATGTTTTTTAGGTCTCTGACTCCATTAGCTGTTTTCATCCAGATTTGCCTCATTTGGCTGATGGTGTTCTTCGAAGTATGCTGCCCCAAACTGATCATTGTGTTCCCATTGCACTCCTAAGCAGGACATAATTTATCTGGTTATTGATTATATTAATCTTTCTAGTCATATGAGATTGGCAGGCCATGCTGTTGTTCATAATCCCTGGGGGATATTTAGCTTTCGTGTACCAACCAGCATGAGACTAGAACCTGAAAAGAAGATCTCAACAGTACCTGGTACCACTTACCTTAAGACCACCGTCCTTTAGCTGGCTTACAAGAGGGTCATAAGAGACTGAACCTCATTAAGTTTTCTGAACAAATTTTAGAATGGATAAAAGGATTTGCAATATCTCCTTTTAATGAGAAGAATTTTTGTTTCCTGACAGCAAAATACCTCTAGTAATAGTTATGGTTTATTAGGGGGAAAAAAATCTCAATTTTTGGTGGAGATAGTGACAGAAATGAAATGGTACCTGGTATGTGCCTGTCATCTTAACTCTTATTTTGCCTTCATTGAAATAGATACAAGACTTTTAAGAGGGTAGCCAACAAATCAGATAGATAGGGATTTTCCCAGGGATCCCATTCATGTGTTGAAGCCTTTTGTCCTCTTGATTATTTTTCTTGCTATTTTCCAAAATTAAACCATGCAGTTTTAATAGCAACCCTTTCAAATTTCTAATTAGCAAATAATTTCTGGAATCAAAGTTTGCATATTAAAGCAAATCTTGGAATGCAAACTTTGAAATCTCCATGGCTCCATATAAATAAATTAAAAAGGATTTCAGTTGTGGTTGGGGAAAAAAAAGCATGAAAATCTATTAAGGACCTAAGTTTTTAGAATTATTTTATAGCATGTTGCAGTCTTGGTCCCAAATCCTTTTCAGCAGTGGCATAGTCCATAAAGATAGAACTTGTTTAAAAAAGTGGTACTTACTGTACTTACTTTGAGGAACTACATAAAAAAGTTATTTAGATCACAGCTGGATGCTTGCTAATAGAGGAAAACAGATTTATACAGATAGATGAGAAAGTAAAAGGAAACAATAATTTGCTAGAAATATGTTACGGTTAGTACACTATTCAAGCCTGGGGTGGGGAAAATAATAAAAAAGTAATAATGTTTTTAAAAAGATCATGTGTGAATCTGTCTTTTTACATAAGGGAGGAGGAACAGGGATACTTCTGAAATTATAATTTCAAGTAAAAAGAGAGATGAAGGAAAAATTATTGGAGATAGTTTCATGTCTTTTAGATTAAATGGCTTACTGTACACTCAATTCATACCAGATTATCTCTAAATATAACCATTTTAATGACAAAATGTCAATCTTTAAATATCATTAAGCTTTGACTTTGCTCCTCACAAGCAATATCTATTGTAGGAAAATCAATTAGAATCTACAGTAAGCCTTTGAGCATAACAGCTTTGTGCTTGGATCAAAGTGAGGAATTCCTGTGAGGTTAAGGGTAAATTCAAATCAAAGGCTCACAATGAGGAAGGAAATGAATGTTAGCCAACATGGACAAAGCAATTCTTCCCAAAAAGCTTTTTGCCACTGTTAGTAGATACGATAACATTTTACAAAGATTGATGCATTGTCAAACTGCATTTCTATAATGCTTTGAAGCTAAGTTTTCAGAATATTGCAGCTAAAACTGGGAAAGACTTCTATAGCCCAGCAAAAAGCCCAAGTAATCTTATTTGGACACAACAGTTGCTGAAGTTCAGCTTCAATTAACTGTCTGAATCTCCTGCAGTTTCAGGTGTTCTATTCTATTTGAAACAAGGCAAGCACTGTACATGGTGAAGCAGCATTTCAGCCTGCAGTAGGACTTTCCTCACAGTGTGCCTCAGACCATCTTGTTTGATGCAATTTATTATTTTTTCCTTCATTTTTAATAACATCAGCACTTGTTTCCTCCATCCCCTTGGAGTTTCCTAGAGGTTTATTTTCACATATTGTGTTTTGTGGAGTAGAGGAGACAGTATTTCCCTCTTCCACTCCAGCATGCAGAATAAGTGAATTAAGAATGGGAAGCAATTGTCATTTCCCTTGACTCAGCAGAAGTAGGAGCAAGACACATTCTTCTGATGTGGCTGCTATCACTTCCCAGTGGCCTATAACTCAGCCTGGAGTTAAAATCTGCAAATCTGCAATCTGCGCTGAAAGTAGCCTTGTTATTGTGTGGGTTCAGTGAGGTAATAAGCAAAGTATAATGTAGGAGAAAAAGAAAATATGATCATAAAAATGAATGGCACATACGGAAGAAAGGGCAAATATTTTCATGAATATTGTTCAGTTGCTTTTGAATGCTTGGTTGTTAGCAGAAGCCAGAGAGCTTCCCTTTTTCACTCTCTCAAGGTTGATATGGCTTGCTGTAAAGATTTAAACTTGAAAAAAGACTATATTGATTCTATATATGAGAAAAATCATGATCTGAGACCTTGTGTGCAGGAGTGTAAGCATGAGCATAACCCTACAGAGGAGCTGTAATTAGGACTGTGCGTAGTCTGCCAGGCAGCTGTCAGTCAGCTGTTTCTCTTTTCACTTCAGCTGTCAATGGGTTGAAAGGAAATAGAAAAGACAGAACTTTTTAGTATAGGAAAAATCAAGTCTGTCTCTCTCACTTGCTAGCCTCCACAGGGAAAGAAAAGATTTTTTTCTTTAAATGGACAGCAGCATGCCTAAAAAAATCATACCACCTTTAATGAAAACTTAGGCAACTGAAATGACAGGATTAATTTTATTACATTAGCAGACATGAATGAGTATCTAACAGTTGGAAATGAAGTCCTGCTAACAACATGATAATAAACTATTTTTATCTTCGTTCTGCCTAGAAGTCCCATGAAATTAGTGTCCAATAATTTAATAAGATATGATGAACACCTTAAAAATGAAAGCTTTTTATTTGAGAACAAGGTATACATTGTGTATGAGCTGTAGAAAACTACATTAAAACATAGAAATAACAATGAAAATCAACAAGTGAGGCAAAAAGTTCACAGGACTGAAATATAGCTTCATACTTTTTTTTTTTCTCTTTAGTGACTTTTAAAAAAACCTTTTAAACATGACAGAATGGAAGTATTTCCGGAAAGATATTTAACTCAGACAAGAATGGTTGGAGAGTTGGATCTGAAATGAGTGAATGAGTGTGTGGGTAGGGGGGGTGAGCGTGTGAATGAGAGGGGGAGCCAAGAAGGAACTTCCCATGTCAGAGTAGCCCCCTGGTTGGCAGGGACTCTTTAAATAGCATCAGCAATGAGGTGTTCTCCAAAGCAAAAGGGTGTGGAAAGCTATTACTGATTTTCTTGCTCTTCCTAACTTGGATTCTAGACAGTGGATTTTCTGATGAACCATGATGCAATACAGTAAGGATTTTATGGAACCTTTCTTTATCAGTTATACTGATTACTCTTTTCTGCATAGGTCTATGTTTTATGAAAGACTTCCTTTTCAGTATGAAAAGTATGCATTGAATTAAAAGTTTTATCTTGTAAGTGGAATGATATCTTGCAAAGTTGGAGATAAAGTATGTCTTTTTCTGGTATTTTTGCTTCTCTATTTAAAAGCAGAAAAAGATTTTTAGCAAGAAAAAATAACTTCCTAAATGTCTTTACTCTCTTTTATCTTGAAAACTGTTCAGCACAACAACTACATTTTTTCACATTCTCCCAGACATGACATACAAGCAGTGGCTTCTGATAGATGGCAGGCTCTGAAATGGTGTACAGGATGCAGGTGCCCAGGTGCTGGCAGGGGGCTGCAGCGTTGCCCCTGTGCGGAGAGGTCGAGGATGCCCGGTGCTGGACACAGCCAGTTCCTCAGGGAAACCCTGTGTAAGGAGGGGAAAAGGGTGAGAAACAGCCTTGCAAGCACTGAGGGGAGAGGGGGAGGAAGAGTGAGGGAGAGAAGCTCCAGGTGCCCTAGCAGGGATCCCCTGCAGCCCCTGGGGAGACCACGCTGGAGCAGGTATCCGCACTGCAGCCAAAGAGGGCCTCACACTGGAACAGATTATGTCCTAAAAGACTGTAGCCTATGAAGAACCCATGCTGGAGTGAGGATAAAGTGCAAGGAGGAAGGAGCAGCAGAGAGGAGCTGCTATGGCCCGACTGCAACCCCCCATTCTCCATCCCCCTGTGCCACTTGGGGAGGGGAGGTAGAGGAGTTGGGGTTGAACAAGCAATGTTGAGCCCAGGAAGAAGGTTGAAGAAGGTGGCTTACGTTTTGTTTCTCACCATCTGACTCTATTTTTAATTGCCAATGCATTAAACTAGTTTTCCCCAACTTAAGTTTGTTTTGCCCATGACAGCAACGGATAAGACATCTCTGTGTCCTTACCTCCATCTTATTTTCTGCCCCTCTCCTGTTGAGAAGGGGGAGTAAGAAAGCAGCTGGGTGGGCATCTGGCAGTTGGCTGAGGTCAACCTAGCATGAACGGCATTTCAGAAACTATCACTTGCATCCTAGATTAGCCAGAAGGTGTGGTTAGCTGCATCCATAGATCTGGTTAGGTTTTAAGTATCTTATACAGAAATTTCTGGAGAGTGATCCATTTCAAAGATACACGTAAGAAAAAGCATGGTAGAAGACAATCAGGTTCTTCCCATTGACTTTTAAGATTATGAAACAGATTTACGTTTTGCGTAATAACTAAGCTTTTTTATTTTTCCCCTTCTTAAATATGTTATTGCAGAGGGAACATTCTGTCACCAATTGGCTCAGCCCTGGCCAGCAGCGGGTCCACCCTGGGCCTGGCCGAGTCCACGGCACAAAGGGGAAACTTGTAGCAGCTTCTTACAGAAGCTGCCACCGTAGCCCCCTCCCCACTAAACAAAACCAACACAAATACTTTTTTTTTGGTAGCAGTAGTACTAGAACAGAAAGAAGCTTTTTATTCAGTGCTTCCAAACAACTACTTTGGAAACTTTTGTAACATTTTTTTTTTTGTTATGGGGAGGTTGAAGAGGTATTACATAAACTAAAAATGTCAATGCCATTTCTTTTGTGAAGAACTTTGGTCAGAAGCTGTTTTAAAGAATGTCTTTGAATACGGGCAGGGAAGTCTGTAGATATGCTATTTGTCAAATATAGCTTAAAGTAATTATAAATTTGGAACAGGAAAATATTGTACATACAGGCTGGGCTTTTGGTCATGTCAAATCTGAAACAGATTTGGCATTTGACTGCTATGTTGCTATACTATTGATTAGGCTTGTAAAGGAAACTGTATTGCAGAGGCTGTTGACGTTTTCTGAGCATGAAAGAGGAAGACATTGTTGGTGGTGTCAGTTTGCATCTGACTGCGCTGCTCTTTGCAATTTTCATTTCTGCATCCTCTCTCATTGCTCTGGCAATATTCACCATTTGCTATGTAGAATAATCCCAGTCACCAGTAGCACTATGCTAAAGTTTAAGTGACTGCAAGCCTCATCATTATATTGAAAAAAGCTATATAGTGTTTTGTTGGCACACACAAAATTCTTCACCCCAGGGAACAACATTCTGTGTATAACATATGGTAGTGTCTAGAGTGCTGCTGATATAAAGATTCAGAGATCTTTCAATCCTGGTTCGCGTGTTTTATGTTTGCAATATTCCCTTATGTCAATTGATGTTCTCCCCATGGCTACAAGCTCATAAGACAGGAGTCCAATCACTCAGGGATTCCCTTTGTATTTTGCATTCAATATACGTCTAACACATATTTTTTTTCTCGAACTGAGGAAAATAAGCTAAGCCTTTATGAGGTGCCTATTTTTTTCCCCTGTGTAGTAGCGTAGCAGTTATACACCTTTTGGTTGTGGATATCTTACATTATTAAGCTTTTACCGTCCCTGTCAGTGTGTGATCCAAGCATTACTTCATAGGAGAAGAATAAAAATAAGTTTTTAAAAAAAGTCGTTACAAATAAACTTTTTGACATCCTATATATCCCAGTCGAAGATACTGAAAATACTACTGTAAAATTAACTCCTTAATTTGAGAGACACAGCTATGTAGCTCAAACTTTACAGTCACAAGAGGAATCAAATACATTAATTAAAGCTTCCCTCTTTCTTATGAAAACCTTGTAGTAGATGTGAGCTGCAGGAGGAGCATGGAATTATATAACAAAGTACAGAATGAATCCGCTTATGTGTGCAACAAGTTACACTCTGAAGAAGTGGAGGTAGTCGGTGGTGTCTGCCTATTTTATTCCTATGGAACAGGAGAAGGCAGGAACAGAGTGAAGCTCTCGATCGGGGAGCATAACCACATCTACTTCAAAAACAGAGCAACTCCAATGTTGAAAAAAAATATTCATATATTCACTGTGTTATGTGTTCCAGTGTGCTTATGAACCCACTTTCTGGGTGACAGAAATCTTAACAAAAAGCAGGGGTGAAGGGGATTATTTTGAAATTTAACATTGCTATACTATTTCAAGAGAGGTCACTGGTTTGAAGATACATCTTGAACCCCAGAACAGACCTATTGAAGCCTGAGTGACATAAATTTTCAGTAGTAGTCAAGGAGTTTACTTCTAAAGTGCAAATCCAAAGAAAGAATCTCTCTCAATCCTTGCTCAGTTGTGGAACATTCTAGTTGAGTCTTTGTAGTGACTGTAAGGCTTTATGAATGGGTTGCTTTGGCTAAGCTTCATCAGCCCATAGTAATACTGAGGAATGGAGCATGAGATGTAGAAATTATTATGGCAGATTGGAACTACTAGCGGATCCCTCTAACTCTAACATCCTCATTTTGGCTTGTTAGCACTTCACTAACCAATGCCGTACTGCTAACTGGAACTAAATCTTTGCAAATATGTTCCACAAATTCTTGCTATAGCGTATGTGATCAGAAGGGTGTTTTACTGCATAAGTCATAATAGAGAGAAAATAATTGTCAAAAAAAAAAAAAAGCAGTGGGTTTTTAGGGAAAGAGAAACAAAATGAAATTACATGAAGTGGTGGTTTCCAAAACCCGTGTAGTAGAGACTTTAAGCTATTGACAACACTAGTCAGTGTTTCTAGTAATGATATGAGTGGCAGGGAGTGCACTCAAGTGGGACTGCTTGCAAACACGATAGGATTGCTTGAAAGTACTGTAAAATGAGATTTCAGAATGATCTTGACAACTTGGAAAAATGGTGAAACAAATGAAATGTAACCTGACATTGGTCAATATGCACTCTTAGCTAAACATTTTGCAGAATCAAGATAGGGATTAGCTAACAACAGTTCTGTGGAGGAAGATCTTCAGATTACAATGAATGGCTCAATATCAAACTTGTGAAAAGAAGCAACATAAAACTAAGTTCATAAATACGTGAAAGTGATGAGAAACAGTTCTCCATCCTCCCAGACGCAGGGGAGTCTGGACACTGTGAAAGTCTTAGGCAAATATGTTAAAGAGTGAAGTGGACTAATTGGACAAAGTCCTGAGAAGTGCAACAAATAACTGAGGATGTAATAAACCTCAAAATTTCTGAACTGATGATGAGAAAACTGAAAGAATAGGATAATTTAGCGTAAGGGAGGAGGTCACCAACACTGCAGCTGGGCAGATGAGCACCAGGCGTTGCTGTTCAATAGTGTTCAAGAACAGGTGCAACCACAAGAGGAGGAGGCACATGAGGAGATATATGAAGAGACATGTTCAGAGAAATGTGAGGATAAACCAGAGAAGAAATGGAAGAGATGTGGAATAGGACACTGTCGGGAACATGGATGTAGATGCACTCTTGGGAGTAGGTGCTCAGTACCAGAGGAGGTACCACTGATGGGGTAGAGCCCCTGCCTGGGGCAGGGACAGTCCTATGAGGTTATGGCCCTTGGGCAACCCGCACCAGAGTAGGGACATCCCTGAGGGAGTGTGGTCCTTAGAGGACTCACATCAGAGCATAGACACTCTTCAGAGGACTGCAGCCCATGGACAATCCATGCCATGTCAAGGACACCTCTGAGGAGCTGCGGCTCCTGGAGGACCCTGCTGGAACAGAGAAGCAGTAAGAAACATAGAGCAATGGAGGAAAATGAGTAGGAAGCAAAGGGCAGCAGAAAGCAACAATTACACAGACACCTGACCAAAGGGACTGGGAGCATGACTGAGTGTAACATGTGGCAACAACGGGGAAGTTGTCCTTAGGAAGGGGGAAGGAGGAGAGCTGGGCTGAAGCTGAGTCTGGGGAAGGGGGTAGGAAAGGTGTTTCCCTAACAGCAGGTTTAATTGTTTGTCTTCTTTTTTTCCTCGATACTTGAATCAATAATTAAGTTTGTATTAATTGGCAAGAAAATAATTAAGTAAAATTGCCTTATTTGAAACCGTTTTGCCAATGACGATGTGACAAATATTGAGCTTGAGTTAGACATCGTGACAAACTTTCTAATGGCAAGGGTATTTAAGTAATATAACAGCTGTCCCAGATTCTGTCATTGCAGGTATGGATGTTAGCTTAATACAAATGCTACGTAGAGATCATCCATTTCACAGGACTGATTTTTGGATCTATAGCCATGCTTAGATATCAGTGCCTCCCTCCGTTTCCCTGCTATGCCTTGCAACTCTGTGTGATACACTCTGATTCTCTTAATTTCTGAGTCTTAGAATCCTCTACCTTTCAGTCTCCTGCCTTCTTTTACATTTCCTTAAATGTTTTGCTCCTAGGATAATTTTGGTCCCTGACCTTGATTATACACAGACACATTTTATTTGCCATAAGCAGATCTACAGCAGGCTCATTCTCCTTTCTCCTGTGCCCTTCTGGTTTGTCTTCTCCCATCTTAGCTGTGAGTACAGTTCAGTATTTGCTCACCTTTATTGACAGTTACACAAATAAATCCAAAGATAGCCTTAACTAATGAAATACTAGGTGACTCAGTAATATCAATGACTTGATTGCTAGCCTGAGAATTAGGTTTGGGAGTGTGCTAAATGACTGGGTAAACCTTTCTGAATATTGTGTATTCCTAGCAGAAGGTAATTAATGCCATCCAATTAGAATTCAGAATGCCACACATTTGGGACCTAATGGAGCAAATAATTATGCTGGAGGTGTGTACAAATTCACCTGCACTTACAAACGCTAAACTCACATTAAAGACTATGGCTTTTCAAAGATCACATAAATACTGTCTTTTGACAGCAAACTGATAGCAAACTGAATATTTTAAAGATTTCCTGCAGGTATACTTCATACTAAATTTTCCCATTAGGAAGGATCACATGGCTGTAATTCTTCTTTGTGTCTCAGAGTTCCCAGTGGTTACACAGAAAATATTTTACATTCAGTTTCTTTATTGCAGCTTCAAACTTTTCAATCCAAATAATATAATATTAATTTTTAAAATGCAAATATGTACCAATGAGAATCCGTACTGAAAATACGCAGAACTATAGTTCAAGATTTCTATGCAGAACTCAAATCTTATGAGTGGTTCTGCAAGAAGAGAAAAAAATAATATTGGGTCCTCTTTGTACCTGTTCAGTTTTGGGAATCGATCACTTTTTTTTTGTGAAGAGAAGGGTGGAAGTAATACTTAATAACCATTGATCTCCAGAATACATTTAGTGCCGCAGTCTCAAATAAGAACTATCTGTATTCTGCAGTCAAAAACTCACTCTCTGCTGTACGAAGCCTTCACCAGCAGCTAGATTTAGACTGGAGGTGTCAAGGTGTGAACACTTGATTCTTACCAGAGATGCTTGTGCTACCACATCCAGTTCTCAAATGCAGCCACCTAATCCATTCTGTGGCATTTAACTCTTCCACATGTACTTTTCACTGTTGGTTATTGCTGATTTATGTTACCTGTCACATAGGTAACAACAATTATTCCACAAGTTCAGAGCATCTAGGCAGAGAACTGAGAACAAAGCAGAGTTGTAGGGCAGACCCCAGCCTCTGCAGAACAGTGTTCTGGATCACAAAACACACCAACCTCAGACTAAAGCATCTTAGCTACATGTCAGCCAAGGTTGTGGATAAATTTTTATGCTATTTTTATGTCATTTCACAAGGTTTGGCAGTCGGTTACTACTGCAAGTGTATGCAATCATAACAAAAAGCAGCTATATATCCTTTCCACTTTGTCGTAGCCTGTCTTCATGTGATGTGTGTCTGTCCAAAAGTGCTCCAACATTTTTGCTTTGTAATGAGTGGACGAATAGACTATGGGTAATGGATTTGTGGTCTGAACTTCAGAGTAACTGTCTCTGGTGCAGAATATAAAACACACTGAGATGGAAAGCAGTATTTTTTAATGCATTATAAATATATTATACCTTATATAACAGCTGCAATTGGAAAATATTCAATTTAAATTATGTAATTCAAACTGCATTTGTATGAGACTACTTGAAGTTTCATATCCTGATAACTAGTGTTTTATCTCATCATATTAATGATAATTTATTCTTTCAGTGCTGAGACAAACAGTTGAAAGGAATGAATTTTAAACTATGTATGTTTTTATAGTGCTGTCTGCCTTTTCTATTGTGAGTTACATGCCATTAATACCGAAGAAGCAACCACACCTCAACCAAAAATAAACTCTACTTTCATTCCATTCACTCTAATGGTGTTGTTTATTTCACATGCACATTTTGACTTTTGTAAGTAAGGGATGATACATCCTAACTGAAAGAAGACCTCTAGATACAGTAACTGCAAACTTTCATTACATTTTTAAGAAGGCAAAAGTGTCTGTTGCAGTTGTATATATGCAAAAAAAATCAGCCAGGATGGAAATCTCAACATCTCTAAAGTTCTGTTTTTTTTCTTTCACTGGAACACATCGAATAAGTCTATGAACAACTCAAAAGGGAAGGTTTTCATAGCATGTCATAATAAAAAAACCCCAAACCACTCCAACATTTTGTGTTTACGCTGTTTGTTCTCTGTGCTTATATTACAATAGAGTTTATTTAGTTTCATTTTAGGTAAGTTTTCCCACTATGATTTCATAAAAATGTGTAGTAGAGAAATGAGGAGAACTTACTGTTTGACAGTAACAAAACCTGAATTCTTTTATTCTTTCAATAGCAAGTCTTTCTGTTAAGTGAAAAACTTTACAGAATCTGAGACATGTTATAATAAAGGTCATTTAATGTAGCATTATCACTCATCATTCTGCAATTATATTATAAAAATCTCATCCATTTTGATGCATATATGTAAGAAGTCAGAAGTAGGACATTTCTGTGACAATTTTAACCCTACATTTTTCTAGTTTTGTGTCTTTCAATCTCCAGCTTAAGTTTACTGAGCACTGAATATATATCCCTTTGCACCATTACAGGTTATTTTAATCATGTTAAGTATTTACATAATTTCATATTTTGTTAGAGGTGAAGGCTGTAAAGGTAGAGAATTCAGAACAAGTGAAATTTTCCCTAACTTATTTGATTGCCTTTATTCCATTTCACTGTATCTTAACTACTCCCCAATGTAGCAAAAATACTTAAATATCTGCTTCATACAATATACACTTTTTCTGTTGACAGAAATTGGATCAACTCCAGTGCTTAAAGGTGGTCTGTACATGAAGTTTACCTATACCCACTGGAGTTATTTATGACCTTCAAGCTGTCTAATGGCATGATCACAACCAAGGTTTACTCCTTTTAGTCAGTGACAGCTAGCAGGAAATAACTGACTTGTGTGCTGTGTGGGTGTGTGTACAAGTAAGCTGCTTCATTTGCATTTTTAAGACAAAGCTGTGAAGACTTTGAGTGAACTTCTCTCTTTTATCATAATCAATATAACGCAGTCTTTAGAGACACTTAAAATTAATCGGGTATTGCGGACTCAGATGTGAGAACTCTATGTTCTTCACCATTTGATCACTTCCCTTACTCCCACCCTGTAGATGTTGTAATTTGCCAAAACATTTCCAGTATGTGAAATTAAACCAAATGCTTTTAAGAATGAAATTCAGATTGTCAACTGGTGTAAACTGGAAGAGCTCCATTAAATCAATAAAAATGATTTAAATTTAATTAATTTTAATTTAATTTTAATGATAAAATGTCAAATTCTTGAAGTTGCTAGGCACCTGTTTTGTACATCTGCACTATATACTGTCTGCGTTACTCAGCCTGTTTGTCTGTGCTAGCTCATTTCTTTACTTTCACTTTCCTGATATCCATGAAGTGAAGGGTCAAGCTGTGTAATCCTGGATCAAGAAAGATCTTCTGTGATTTAATTTTTAAAATTTTTATTTATACATTAACTACTCTGAGTCGATCATTAATATGAAAGTGCACTTTCAAAGGTTGCTATGCTTCTGTAGAACACTTGCTGATCTTGTCTTCTTTCTCACATTCCTCCTGTTTGAATTGAAGTGTTACAACTCCTGCTTATGTTATTTCTTGGTAATCATCTTTACTCAGCTTTCAGTTGTGAACCCTTTAAAAATATTAGCTCTCTGATTCATGTACCCTTTGGTTGAAATAGGCTACTACTATGGCAACAAGATTAGCATGGTAACCATATTTTTGCATCATTCCACGCTTTGTACTCTTATCAGCTCTGTATAACATTTTTTGGGTTTTTTTTTGGTGGTTTGTCAGGGTTTTTTTTTTTACTACCTGCTTCTCTAGAGAGAGGAGTTTAGCAATGTTTGATTCACCCTGCATTTTTATGGAACTCTTAACATCATCAAGTGACGGTATTTTTTTCCAATAATTTACTGTAGAGTAGCATAAATTCAAAAAATCCTATTTGGTCATGCTCAAACTAACGATTGAGATCTGTGAATTTGATGATGGCTTAGATTTACAGAGGATGTCTGAAAATTCTGCTTTGTAGGCACAGGCAATGTCACTCACTGATGCCAAGAGAACTTCTTGGCTAAATCTTGACAGTAAAACAAATCTGGTCTGTGCTTTTTTTTTTAGTTGACATCTCAGCATTGTTATTGTTTTGTGTTCTTTTGTAGATACTAAATGTTTTTGAAGCATTTTTAAACTCTTGGAAAATGGCAGAGATAGCACTGAAGACCTTTAAAGGAGAAATAACAGTTTATCTACATATATAGCTGGAACACAATGAAGTTTGGATGAACTTTGCTGTTGCTAATCCAAAACCTTAAAAGGGGAGAAAAAAGGAAAACACTCCAAAACTCAAAGTCACACACATAGATGTATACATATAGAAAGATAATATATAAATAAAAATACAGAAATAATCTGACTTTTTTTTTTTAAAAAAAAATTCAGATGTAATTAATCCTATACTTTCTATCCTAAGGCTGGAAATAAACATTAAAATCCAATGAAAACCTAGTTTCCTTTTTCATTTTCCTGCCTATAGCACCAAAAACTTTAAGAAAATATCCATCTGAAGGAAAACTCATGGTAAATTTGTCAGAAATTACAACATAGACTCCCACATCTGACCCCTTTAAAAAATGTAAAAGGACAACTTGACTGGATGATGTAGAGAGAGGAAAGGTATTGCAATACGTTCTGCACCAGCTGTCCCTGGGGGGGCTGCTGATCTCAGCAAAAAAGTCCAGTGGCCTTGCTTGTTTTCAGGCTCATCCAGCTGGCAAGAGTAGAGCTTGTGGCTCCCAGACTGCAGTTGCATGACAGCAGATCACCAACACAAGGCCATTTACAACCAACAACTAAGATGAAGACTAGGAAACAATAATTAAAAAAATATAGGCAAAGTCCATTCTCAAAATCTATTTTTATCATCATTAGGATTTTGATGATTGGTCCTTAACATTTATAAAAAATCTCATTGATCCCTGTTTTTCAAACATAGCTTTCTCTGAAATATACAGAACTTGTATTCAGATTCTTGTTTTGCAAAATGGTGTAAATGGTCCTAATTGTAAATATGTCTGAAAATATATTTTTTAACAAAATTCATATTAAAGCATCTCAAAATAAATATTTTTAATTGTTTTTAATTTTTAATTTATAATTTTCATTTATTTGTTATTTTAAAAAAATTAACATTGAGGAGAACTCCACAACGGATCTGCAGTCTGATAGGTCTCTCTTTCTTGTGCACATTTCTAAATTAGTAATAAGTCCATGAAGAATAAAGTATATATTAGTCACTGGAAAGGCAACTTGTCTCTCGCATACAATGCTGAACAGATTTCAACCACAGATCTTAGATCAGTGCTCTGGACTGCAGAAAAAACTAGTTTTTTAAAACACAAAGCCCATCTCAAATTCATCCTAATTTAAAGATTACAGTGAAAAGAAACTGTGATGCACTATCTAGCTATTAAAACTTGCTAGCAAAAGTGTAGAAAAATATAACATCTGGAACACAAGCTATTAAGGCATTCAAAAGAGTTTCATCAGCTTTTTTTTCTGATTGATACTTTAGTAAAAGCAGTTGCTTTTGCTGAAATAATTTTGGCTTTCAGTACACATTCATTTTAGACACAGTATAATGAAGAAGAATATCTTATATTTACAGTCTGAGTCTCAAAGTTTTCAGTCAAAAGGACAAGTTTAGCAATAAACAATGTCTGTCTCCTCATTTTTCATGGCTACATGATGTATCAAAGCTTTTTAGTGTCTTCTGTTTGATATGTAACATAGGAGTCTTCCTGAAGCTGAGAAACAATTACTAATGATGCTGTTCGGTGGGGATACTTGGAATATTTCTGCGAGAAATATAAAAAAGTAATCCTAGACAAGTAATAAATCTAGTATACGCCATGGTCTAGTTAAGAAGGTAAATAGTCATTTTCTTATGAGACAGAAAATAAAAATACTTACTTTATCTTTTTTTTTTTTTCCCCCCTGCCTCTTCTTTGGCATGTTTTTGAGAATCCCGCCTGCATTAACAAACTTGTTATATACCCCTCTTTCAGCAATGCAAAAATTAATACAAGGAGAAACAGAGCAAGACCTAAGCCACTGCTTGGTTTTTGCAATACTGAATGTCTCAGTACTGGCATTTTGTATACGTGAATCACCAAGAGGAATCTGAAACCCTTGGTTAGATGTTAGATGGGGGTTTTGGGGCAACATTTGTTTGTCTAAACTCTCGATTGCATTCAGCTCTGCCTGAAATTGGAGAGTAAGCACTTGAGGGAATCACAGATGTGGAGAAATGAGTAGGTTATTTTGAATAATAAGTTAGTGAACAGATCAACTGAGGCACAGTATGCGAGTATGCTTCATTTCTTTCATTGACCACAAAGCTGACTAGGAAAATCTTGTAGTACCATGGGTTTAGAGGGTATTGCTAGGGAATGCCCTAAAACTGTACAGTACAGCATAGTAGATCACAGCAAACACATTTACGAATCTGAACATTTGTTTTCACACTGCATGTAAACATTCTTAGATGACTTTGAACTTTTCAAAGCTGCAATTTCTCTATATTTTTTTGCACTCTTGTTCTAATAGGCTAAGAAAATACAAAAAATTCTGTACTGATCTGAACTTTCCTCACTAATTTTTGATTGATAAGAAGAGGAAGGCTCCAATTTGTAAATATATGAAGCAGGAAATGTGCTAGAATTTATGGCGTTCTCTTTTTCTTTTAGGGTGTAAATCCACTCTGCTCAGAAGGTGAAATATACCCCATTCAATAATCAGGCTGTCTGGGAAATGCTCTGCTCCTGAGAGGTCTGCAGTGACCTTGCTGTGGATTTGAATAGTAGCTCTACTGCTCTTCAATTTTTTCGTGTGGGCAGCTGGGGACAGAGCCGAGGCAAAATAACCAGGCTTGTCCTTTAGCCACCTTTGCCTGTTCCAACCAGGTGTTTTTGCTGCTCTAGGAGAAGTAATGAGGCCAATCAGTGCAGGACTATCAGCTGGACTGACACAGTCATGGTATAGAGCAGACAGACACGTAGTTCTGTGCTGTCTCTTGCCACTGGTGAACTTTATTTTATTTTCCAATTGATGAGAATCAGTTGTTGGCTACTCAGCTGTCAGTGTGGTTGTTCATGGCATTCTAGCTATTTTTCTACTCCTATTTGGTCAGTTTGAGTGGGGATAGTAGGAGAAAAGTAGCATTTCTCACGTAAGGAACTGGAAGCTGTTCAAAGATGGAACAATCTTATGAATCATAGAATCGTAGAATCATAGAATAGTTTGGATTGGAAGGGACCTTTAAAGGTCATCTAGTCCAACCTCCCATGAAGAATTCAAACACAACAGAAAGGTACTTAAGTGCTTGAAATTATGTAGTTTTTAAGTACAATATTTCCTTCAGAGTGCTTTGTAACTGTCACTGGATGCCCCTGGAAATAGGCTGCCTCCACCGTCTTTATACCTTGATAAGATCTGCCCTGAGCCTACTCTTCTCTAGGACAAACTGTCTGAGGTCTCTCAGCCTTTCCTCCCACAGGAGGTGTTCCAGTCTCTTCATCATCATAGTTCACCTCTTGGCTGGACTTTCCCAGTATGTCCGTGTCTCTGGCACTGGGAGCCCAGAACTGGACACAGTACTCCAGGTGTGTCCTTAGCAGCACTGAGGAGAAGGGAAGGATCACCTCCCTCCCCTTGCTGTCAGCACTCCGCCTACTGCAATTCAGCATATCACTGGCTACCTTTGCCAAAAAGGCACAATACTGGCTATTGTTCAACTCAAATGTCCACCAGGCACCCTGGGACCTGTAGAGGTCCTTTTTTGTGGCAGCTGGACTATCCACAGGTCTTCAGGACCTGCAGCCTGCCTGCTGGTCAAAAAGCTTGGACACTCCTGTCCTAGGGCTTGGAAGTGGGAGGCTGGGAGAGCATGAGGGAAATATCTTCTGTTGCAGAACTGACATTAAGTGAAATCATCATGCCCTCCAAGAAATTCTCCCCTTTGAATTTCCTGTGCTGCTGAGACAGTTTTGGAAAGCAGTCTCTATAGCAGATTATTCTTTGGTTTTGAAATGCACTTCCTCTGAAAAGTATCTGGATGTTTACTGGATGCGATAGAGGCCAACACACAGAAGCTGAAGCACTACTGCGCCGACTGAGGATGTAGGGTGCAGCAGCAGGGGTGGCCAACCGCTTCCCTGCCTTTGGGCAGGTTCACTCCCAAGAAACACTGGGTGAGGGTGCCTGGTGGGAGGAGGTATTTGAGGGCTCCGGAGCTGCAACACACCTCTGTGCTGGGTCAGCGCCCACAGGCCCCGTTCTCCCAGCTGAGGGCTCATAGCCAGTGGGCCATCTGCACAGGTTGTTGTGTCCCTGCAGGGATCTACTCCAGACCCTGGCCTCGTTCCTCTGGCGGTGAGTGGATGAGCTGACCACATACTCCTCCTAGTCATTGTCTACTCTCACCACATGCAGCACCTGCTCCAAAAGCTGCCTGCAGAGTGGGCAGGCACCTCTCCCTCTGGCCCTCTACTGGAAGCAGGAAAAGCAGAAGTGGTGAAGGCAGAAGGACACGTAAGCTACATTTTCAATGTTACCCAGGTGGATGGGGCATCAGCAGTCGGCTGCTGCCTCTGACAGCCCAGTCTGGAGCAGCTAGCTTGTGTCAGCCTTTGCAGCACAGCTGGTCTCCTCCAGGGCTTTCTCAGCAGCCCATAAGGCGTCCTACCAAGAGAGACGTGCAAAGTGCCTGACCTTTCCTGGTGGTAGGAGGGGAAAAGCAAAGAAAGCCCAAGAAAGCTGTGGAAGAAGGGAGGTAAGGGACTCCCAAAGGGTCTCCTTGCAGTCTGGAAAGCAGCAGCAGCAGCCCGGTGGGCCAGCCAGCCCCAGGGGCTGCTCTACCCCCCCTGCCTTCCCCCCTCAGCTCCCCTAGAGAGGTAGCCCATGCCAGATGGAGAGGCTGTCCCGGCACCAGGGGAAGGCAGGCTTAGGCAAAGATCCCTGGCGGGGGGGGCATATGTGGCTCTAGGTGAGTGAGGGCTGGGGCTTGGCAGGAGCTGGCACAGGGCAGAGAGCTGTGGGACTGGGCCGGGATGTGCATCTATCTGCTTTCCTTTGGAGGCTGGCTCCAGGGTGGAAGGGAGGGAGGGACGGAGGGAGGGAGAGCAGAAGGTGAAGCCTCAGTCTCTTCTGCACCTCGCCAGTGATCAAGCTGGGTCAGGTGTGACACCATGGGCAGGCTATGATGTCCTACTGGGAGACCCTGGGGGAACAGACGGTGTGCCAAGTCCCCTGATCCCTCATACTCTCCCCAAGACACAACCTGGATTAGCACAGGGTACCTGAAGGAAATGGTCAGGGAAGGTGAAGGAACTTGCCAGGAGTCTTCAGCATTGCCAACGTCCCTGCACCCTCCTTGTCCCATGGCCCAGAGACAGCAGCTGTGTAGGATCTGCAGCACCCTGCAGCCACACACAGGGGAGAGGAGTGCTGGAAGATCTGCCTTTGCTCAGTGCCTGAAGCTGCTGCTGTACACCACGCCAAAGCTCAAAGGCCTTTTCCTCTTTTTTCTGATTATTTCCTTCAGCAGCCTGAACGTGAATCTATGTACCTGCTCGCTCAAGCTGTTGCATCAGTGGCCTGAGGAAACTGGCAATGAATGTTTTGATAGACAGCTTTACAGGTCTCTTAGAGAAGCCCGGGATGTGGTCAGTGTGGGCCTTCATGCGGCTTCAATCCTTTGAGAATGCCTTGATTTCACTCCCTAAAATAATTTAATTTGGACATTCTTGTAACTTAAGGTGGAAAATACAAAATCTCTGGTCAAGATCACATTACAATCTGTCCCACAAGAATATCTGGAACTTTTATCTGTGGTTTGTTTTGGTTGTTGTTCCTTTGTTTTAATCATGTGGAGTTGCACTGACCTCTTGAAGAACTTCATATGCACTGTTCTGAATGCTTTTTTTAGAGTTTAAGAGCATTATTTGTTTTTAATGGAATCCATTCAAGCCTTGATGAAACCTTCCTGTGGTTTACAATAGAGGCACCTTCATTGCAGTGCAGTTGCATCAGAATTGCTCTGCAAGTTTCCTTTCAATACCTGACCAGGACTAATTAACATTACTGAGTAATTCACTACATAACTGTATTATTCAATGTCTTTTCTCATTGTAATACTCTTACTCAGTGCATTAGTGTTACAAATTAAGTCTGTTTAATTGTACCATAATTAGGCACATAGTAATACAACCAGGGAATTGGTGGTAACTGGTAGTAACAAAAACTGTTACTACTCTACAATTGCACTTGTAATTACCAAATAACTGTGCTGTAGCTATGTAATTTGAAGGGATGCCAAAAAAAGGAATCTTTCCACCTCTATGTGAAAGAGGCTTTGTACACACGCACAAATATCTAATAAATATAGAATATTTTTTTTTTCAAATTTTTAATGCACCAGAAATAAGGCTCAGTTTTTTCCTCACTGTAAATACATCTGCAATATAGCCCTGCTTACTCAAGGACCAACTTCTTATATATCTGCTATTTCTATGCAAGAAATAATTTCTATTGTCATTGGAAACATCGGAATACTGGTTATGTATTCTCCAGTACTGTAACAGTTGTTCTGCTTTGTAGAACACCACTATTTTCAGATACTTGATCTGTTTAAACTTTGGCCTGAGTTTTTCAGTGGCGTTTCCAACCCAGATTAGTTTGTTTTTGTTGATATCACATGAGTTCTGGTGCTGTGAATGAAGAGATATGCCAAAACTAGCATTTGCCAAAACTAGCCTCAGAACTGCAAGTCATTTATATGATTTCATGTGATGCCATATCCTAGCTAATTAGACTTGCTAACAACTAGCATTCAGTATCCCCTTGGTACGGGTCTACTGATTTTGGGACATCTGTTAAATTATTCTCTATATGGCAGTCACACTGTACTCTGAAAATGTGTTACTTTGCCTTGAGCTGATCTGATGAATCCATGTAGTTACCTAGATGAGCCCAAAACTCCTGGCACAGTCTGACTGGATTCATAGTGGAAGGAACAGTAGGATTACCTATGACTCTATGAGGACCAGTTGCTAGATGTAAACTCAAGGATGTTAGTTCTGTTCTTGGCTTTGCTGATGATCCTGAGTAGATTCTTGATTTATCACCTTTTCTAAAGCATTTTGAAACCCGTTAGTGGCTTGCAGTCCAGAAAGCCAACCACAACCTGGGCTGCATCAAAAGAAGCATGGCCAGCAGGTCAAGGGAGGTGATTCTGCCCCTCTACTCTGCTCTTGTGAGACCCCACCTGGAGTACTGCATCCAGCTCTGGGGCCTCCAACAAGAAGGATGTGGACCTGTTGGAATGAGTCCAGAGGAGGGCCACAAAGATTATAAGAGGGCTGGAGCACCTCTCCTATGAGGACAGGCTGAGAGAGTTGGGGCTGTTCAGCCTGGAGAAGAGGAGGCTTCAGGGAGACCTGATAGCGGTCTTCCAGTACCTCAAGGGGGCCTACAGCAAAGATGGGGAAAGACTGTTCAGTAGGGCCTGTTGTGACAGGACTAGGGGTAATGGTTTTAAAATAGAGGGAGGTAGATTTAGATTAGATATTAGGAAAAAATTTTTTACACTGATGGTGGTGGAACACTGGAACAGGTTGCCCAGAGAGGTGATGGATGCCCCATCCCTGGAAACGTTCAAGGCCAGGTTGGATGAGGCTCTGAGCAGCCTGATCTAATCAAAGATGTCCCTGCACCTGATCTAGTCAAAGATGTCCCTGCTCCTTGCAGGGGGGTTGGACTAGATGACCTTTGAAGGTCCCTTCCAACCCTAACCATTCTCTGATTCTATGATTCTATGATTCTATGATCTTGGCTGATATTTATTATCTTTTATTTCTGCAGAATCAAATTTACATCATCCATATATTAACACTTTTAATTACATTTCTGCTGTGAAGTAGCTGAAAATATCTCTATTCTATTAAAAATATAATCACCGGATATGAAACTAGTCTGGGATTGGAGTTTAAAGATTTCTTTTTTTCAACCCAAACAATAAGGATCTCAGGCCAAACGTGCCCTGTAACAGAGAGCCGAGGTAAGATCTTCTGAGTTTACTCAGAATTCAGCACATCTTTGGACAGAATGTAAAGTTAATAATCCTTCACTATTAGTGTGAAATCAATTGTTATTGAGCATGGAAACTATCCAAAGATATTCCCACATAGTTCTGAGACATAAAGTTCACCAGTTGCAAGGGCAGCCTAGCACGTCATAGGAATGGGTTATATGTGCTCAGAATAAGGTGCTAGATAAAATATGGAAAATGATCATCCTCTAAAGGTCTCTGAAAATATTGTCAGCTACTTAAATGTACTTCAGAGTCAATAAAGTATTATTTGCCCAAACACTGCATAGTGTGCATCATATTTTTCCTTCTCTATATTTCTGCCAAACTCCAACTGAAACTGTACTTTTAGCATTTTAGTAAGCCAACATAATTCTGTGGCCATACCTGTCATACAAAGTAAATTCACAGAGGAAATTAAACTTGTGTAGGCGACATGCTACTCAGTATTTAGTAGTAACATGCAGGTGGCTTGGAATTTTTCTAAAACCATTATATTCTGAACCCTGTTAGGCAAACACTCTGAAAAATATGTTTATTTTATGATACAGCTCAAAACATAGCAAATAATTCTTCTATTGCCATGGGATGGATACTGAAATGGGAATGTGTTGATAACACATGGTTGGAAGATGTTGAATGATATGGATAGAAATGGATAATCCTGATGATATGGCTATGATTTTATAGTAGGGATTAATAGCAAGAATTTCTGTACAAACTGGGGTGCTTAGTGAAGAAATGTTGGAGAGAAAGATGAGGGCTTATTTACCGTTACAAGATAAGTCTCATTCACCAGTGTGATGTGAGATGGGAAAAAAGACATGCAAAACAGCCAAGTGCAGAAAAGAAGGAAAAATGCAACATCTTTGCGGCTGAAATAGGGAAAGTAGAAATTATTTTATAAAAGGTGCTGCTAGACTCATCTGGAACGCTGTGAACAACTCTGTTCATCCATCTTCAAGAGCAATGTACTCGAACTACAAATGCAAACAATTGGTCTGAGGATTTGGGAAACAGAGACTGTTCAATATGAGGATGCTACGTGAGTTTGGCAAAATGAAAGCTGAAAGGAGATATTTATCTTTTAAATATACAGGAAGGCAGATAAAGATTATTGAAGTAGAAGGACTATTTAAAGTCAAGGTCAATGTTAGTGCAAGAAGTGTGAGAAAACTGGCCATGATTAAAACCCACATTTGGAATTCGATTAAAGTTTGTATTTCTCAGAGGAATTCTGTTTTGAAATAGCCTTTCTGTATTAGGAGAAGGCAGCTGAATTAGTACCTTTGTACCTGATGGATTTATGGACGGAACTGCAGTAAGGTGACCTCTGCGACATCAGAGAACAAGATCGAGTGGCTTGGGAACTTGTTCCAGTTCTAAGTTCTGCCTGCACAAGTTGTGCCAGTTAATTCTTAGCTTAGACTCTTAGCTTAGACTGTCCTATCTATACTGACATACATGGTCAGACACCAAAACGTGATTTGTTCATTTGCTTGATTTTGATGCTTTGACAAATATGCTGTCTAGTAGCTCAGCATCACATAGAAATTTCTGGTGAATATTTGATTGTGAGGGTGCCTGCTGCAAAATCTGCAATACTGCGATTTCCCAGTGTATATTAATATAATTTTGATAGATTTCCCAAGGTTAACCAGAAATGGTTTTGAGGTTTGGGGCTGATGATGCTGTGACTCATTAATGACAAATGGCAGTAATACAGTTCTTGCAAGCAATTTGCAGGCCAGGCACTGTGCACAAAATCCTAGCAAACGTTTGACAGCACGTAATGAGTTTACATTACAAACTTCAGTTTAAGCTTAATGGTTCAGACATAGATTGGGGAATAATAATGGAAGACAAGTGCAGCCTTGCATTAAGGGGAGCTTCTGTGTTTTGGAGAACCTTAAAGTAGATGAAGACATGGATAAATAGGAAAATCCTGCCCGAGATCAAATGAAAATAAAGAAAGTATGCAGAAGGTAGAAGCAGGGATGGAATTCCCAGGAGGAATATAAAGACATTACTCCAGTGCATTGGGATGAAGTTAAGAAAGTTAAAGCTCATTTAGTGTTGAAATCACTGACAGATGTAATGCACAACACGATGGTCTACTGTAAGAATGAAGGATGTGGAGAAGACTGAGACTCCTAGTGCTTTTTTGTTCGCTGGTAAGGCCTGCCAGTTCTCTGGGCTGATGCAGAACCTGTGGGAATGCAGCATTGCATCTCATGGAGGAAGAAAGACTTAGGGAATACATAAGGCAGTATATTGGGTGTAGGTGGCCCGACTTTTGGTAGCTGGGGGGCTGCAAGGAGGCCTCTGTGTGGAGAGGCAGGGGCTTCCCCCGGCCGGCTCCAATAGCCCCACCACAGGGCATGGCTGAGCCATGATGGTGGTGTCTCGGGGAAAGCCTGGGTAAGGAATGGCAGAAAATGCCAGAGAGAGGGAAGAGGGAACAAAAAGAATGAGAAGCAGCACAGGGAACATCAAGGTGAGAGAAAGAGGAGGGGATGGTCCATGGTCCTGGAGCAGATATTTGCTGTGGTCTGTGGAAAACCCATGCCAGAGGACATGGATATTCCTGAAGGAACTGCAACTTCTGTGGAGGTCCCACACTGGAGCAGGGCAAAAGTGTGAGAAGAAAGGAGCAACAAAGAGAAAGAACTTTATACTGACCATAATCGGTGCCCCATAACCCCCACCCAGCTGCACCTTGACTTGCTGAAGGCACTGAGTGTAACCCGTGGTGATGTATCAGGTTTGCACAGCAAGGTTTTGGTAATAGAAGGGTTGCAGGGTTGGTTTCTGTGAGAAACTGCTAGAAGCTTCCCCCATGTCCAGTAGAGCCAATGCCAACTGGCTCCAGGATGGACCCACCACTGGACAAGGTTGAGCCAATCAGTGATGGTGGTAACACATTTAAGAAGGGGAAAAAAACTGCAAGAGAAACTACAGCCAGAGAGAGGAGTAAGAATATGTGAGAGAAACCCCTCTGCAGACACCAAGGTCAGTGAAGAAGGAGGGAAAGGAAGTACTGCAGGCACCGGAGCAGAGATTCCTCTGAAGCTTGTGGTGAAGCCTCTGATGAGGCAGGCTGTCCCCCATGGAGGCCCACAGAGAGCAGAGATCCACCTGTAGCCCGTGGAGGATCCCACACTGGAGCAGGTGGATGCCCGAAGGAGGCTATGGCCACGTTGGAAGCCCATGCTGGAGCAGGCTTCTGGCAGGACCTGTGACCCCATGGAGGATCCACGCTGGAGCAGTCTGTTCCTGAAGGACTGCACCCTGTGGAAAAGACCCATGCTGCAGCAGTTCATGAAGAACTGCAGCCTGTAGAAAGGAGTCATGTTGGAGAAGTTTGTGGAGAACTCTCTCCTGTGGCAGGGACACTACGCTGGAGCAGGGGAAGAGTGTGAAGAGTCCCCCCTTTGAGGAAGCGGGAATGGCAGAGACAACATGTAATGAACTGACCACAACCTCCATTCCCTGTCCCCCTGCACCGTTGGTGGAGGAGGAGGTAGAGAACTCAGGAGTGAAGTTGAGCCCAGGAAGAAGGGAGGGGTGGGAGTTCTCATTATACTACGCTGATTTGATTGTCAATAATTTAGATTAATTTTCCCCAAGTTGAATCTCTTTTGCCCATGGTGGTAATTGTTGAGTGATCTCCCTGTCCTTATCTCGATCCATAAGCCTTTTGTTATATATTCTCTCCCTTTTTCAGCTGAGGAGGGGAGTGATAGAGCAGCTTTGGTGGGCACTTGGCATCCAGTCAGGATCAGCTCACCACAGGTGATACACAGAGGGAGGAGAGGACTGTGGAGTGAAGGAGTGGAGTAGAGCCTGGGAAAAAATGGAGGAAAGGTGTTTTCCCTAAGTGTGTAAATATTATCCCTAAGAGTGTGTGAAAACCAGGTTTCCTTTACGAAGCTACAGACACGGCCGTATTTGCAATGGAGAAAAGTTCACAGGTGGGCATCAACGCACTGGAATATGACCCACAGCGATGGACCTGCCCTGGGAGGCCTGTAGAAGCCGTGTCACAGTGGGCAGCAGGTCAGTGGTGACCATGTCACATAGGGCTCCATGAGACGGCTGGCACAGGTATAAAAAGGGCTGTGGAGGTTGGGAAGCAGCATTTTAGAGCTGGTGAGGGTAGAGGAAGGCAGAGGAGTGGAGGGCAGGACAGAGGAAGAGAGGACAGAGCGGGGAAAGACAGGGGAAGGCAGGGGGTACCACTGCCCCTTGGGAGGCTGTTCGTGGGTGCTGCTCCAGCCATAATGAGCCCAAGGGCCATCAGCCCCCACTGCCTCTGGCCCTGCTCCTCTCCTGGCTGTGAAGGAGACATGGGGACCAGCAGCCTCTGCTAGGGACTGGCAGAGCACTGGGCCAGGAGTGCAGAGCTTGCACAGGACTCTGCCAAGGAGAAGTGGGCCTCCATGCCTCAGGGTCTGGGTCTGTGTTGGAAGCTCATCTTCTCCTGCTTCTCTCTTAGAGCTGGCAGAGGTGAGTCTGGAGGAGAAGTTCCAGTGCTGCTACGGCTTGCTGTTGACCCGTGCTGTTTCAGCCATGAAGTGGAAGGTCCACAGTGTCAGTGAGGAGGGTGAGAGCGAAGTGATCCCACAGCTCCAGAGGTCAGGTAAAGCAGCTGTCAGGGTGTCTCTGTGTGGCTGTGGAGGAGGAGGTAGGAGCCCTTCAACTGCCCGGTGCAGGACCTGTCCTCTCCTCAGGCTGGGGCCTGGGATGAGGAGAGGGAAGGTGCTGGCCAGGGGTGCCTGAGAGCAAGACTGTCCAAGGTGAAGTGGTAAAGTGGCACAGCAGAGGAGATGGGAGGAATGGAGGCACCGAGGCTGAGAAAAGAGCCTGCCTTTGGGTCACTGTCAGCTGCCTTGGGCAGGATCAGCACACAGAGGGAATTTCGGCAGAAGCAGAATGTGCTGTGGGGCAGATGGAGACTGGCTGTGAAAGCAGTGCCCCAAGCCCCTGAGAGAGAGACCTCTGAAGGTAAATCTGCACAGCAGAAGGCTGCCGTAGGTTAGACACACACAGCCTTCCTCAGTTATCTTGTGGTTTCCCTCTTGCATGCTTTGCTGTCAGTGTGAAATGCGATGTATGACGATGTGATGGCAACGTTTCTGGAGTAAAGCATGATCAGCGCTGCCTGGAGAGTGTCTATACTATGCTTCACTGAATGATGTGGCTCTTCCCATCCTCAGAGCTGCTCGGTGTTGACTTTGTTCCCGAAAAAAATACACTTGTTGTGAAATGTATGAGTAGTCCATTCACTAAGGCTCAGCTTATTCCAGCAAACTATATGATCATATACATAAAGGTGAAGAATGCAGCATCCTGCACATCCTATGGTGTTTTCAAGATGTTCAATAATTGAAAATAGATCTATTTTAAAAATTATCAGACTTGTGAACAATCTGATGTTTCAAGGGTAGAACCGGATGACATACACAAGAAAGATGCTAATTTCTGGATCTGCTAGTATGTTTTTACTTCTTTACCCACTCTACAAGGTCTTTTAAAAATCTTAGTGTGGTGCTAATTCACAGCTTTGCTGATGCCATGGTTGTACCCAGTTTGTTCTGAGCAGAAATGGAGTGAAAGTTTAGTGAAAAACATACTGATTTTGAAGCAGGTTGAATAAGAAAAGATTTTTTTTTAAAACAGAGCAACTAAGCTTTACACATAATAGCTATAGTTTGGGCCTTCCTGGGAAAATTATATGTTCACATTTGTTAGTTCTACTTTTTGTCAAGACATTTGTCTACCTTGACAAATGTCAAATGTTTTTACTGGAAATAGCTTTTTTTTTTTCAGTATTGAAAATTTAATCGATGTGCTAATGGAGAAAATTTCCCTTTCTGGCTTTATTTAAAAAGTTGTATTTTATATTAGTGGGCAAAATGAAACTGCTATTCTTTCTATCCCTTTTCAGTCCCCTACTGTTCATTATTCTGCACATTGCTGTGGTTTTTTTTTTACCTCTGTTGGAGAGAGGAGGTTTTAGAAAAAGAAAAGCAGACTTCCTCCAAACAAAGAAGACACTTGTTTTGGGGAAAAAAAATATGTCAGGGGAAAGAAATTAAAAAAAGCTTCTTCAAAGTTTAAGTGAAATGATTTTTGAAAAAAAACCTCCTAGAAACCATGTGTCTTTTACTATCTCTTTCTTATAAATAACTGACCTACTTCTGACCAGTACTGACCTGCCTACCTCCTACTAAACTTCAGTGCAAGATAGGGGAATTCAGTGTTCTGTGTAGAATTGCACATCAGCAAGCTGCGTCACTTTTCCCTTCTTGACTGTTTTAGAGGAAGGTAAACAAAACCTATTTTAACAACTGAATAAACAAACAAAAAGCCTATAGCCGTTCTGGTCTAGCTGTTGGACAGGTGGGTTGTTTTCATAGAATCATAGAATCATAGAATGGTTAGGGTTGGAAGGGACCTTCAAAGGTCATCTAGTCCAACCCCCCTGCAAGAAGCAGGCACATCCCCCACTAGATCAGGTTGCTCAGAGCATCATCCAGCCTGGCCTTGAATGTTTCCAGGGATGGGGCATCCACCACCTCTCTGGGCAACCTGTTCCAGTGATCTACAACTCTCATCGTGAAAATTTTTTTCCTAATATCTAATCTAAATCTACCTCCCTCAGTTTTAAAACCATTACCCCTTGTCCTGTCACAACAGGCCCTACTGAACAATCTCTCCCCGTCTTTCTTGTAGGCCCCCTTGAGGTACTGGAAGACCGCTATCAGGTCTCCCCGGAGCCTCCTTTTCTCCAGGCTGAATATCCCCAACTCTCTCAGCCTTTCTTCATAGGAAAGGTACTCCATCCCTCTTATCATCTTTGTGGCCCTCCTCTGGACCTTCTCCAACTGGTCCATGTCCTTCTTATGTTGGGGGCTCCAGAGCTGGACGCAGTACTCCAGGTGGGGTCTCACCAGGGCAGAGCAGAGGGGGAGAATCACCTCCCTCGACCTGCTGGCCACGCTCCTCTTGATGCAGCCCAGGATGCCGTTGGCCTTCTGGGCCGCAAGGGCGCATTGCCAGCTCATGTTGAGCTTCTCGTCCACCAGTACTCCCAAGTCCCTCTCCTCAGGGCTGCTCTCCATCCATTCCCTGCCCAGCCTGTATTTGTGCCTGGCATTGCCACGACCTAGGTGCAGGACCTTACACTTGGCCTGGTTGAACTTCATGAGGTTGTCACAGGCCCACCTCTCCAGCCTGTCAAGGTCCCTCTGGATGGCATCCCTCCCCTGCAGCGCGTCAACGGCACCACACAGCTTGGTGTCATCGGCGAACTTGCTGAGGGTGCACTCTATTCCACTGTCCATATTGCCGACAAAGATGTTGAACAGGGCCGGGCCCAACACGGACCCCTGAGGGACGCCACTTGTGACCGGTCTCCACTTGGACATTGAGCCGTTGACCACCACTCTCTGAGTGCGGCCATCCAGCCAACTCCTTATCCACCGAGTGGTCCATCCATCAAACCCATGCTTCTCTAGTTTAGAGAGAAGG
>JAAGAY010132564.1:0-46450 GCA_011801015.1 Ardeotis arabs
TGTAGGGGCGGGCATGGGCGGGGTCGGTTACGTGTGCCGGATACTGTGGCCCGCGCTGCCGCCGCAGCCGCGCCGGGCTCCCCGCCGCCGCGGCCCCCCTGAGGAGGAGCCCCGGGAAGCGGTGCCGCCGCCGCCGCCGGCCGGTGCCGCCGCGGGCTCCAGGGGCAGACGGGAGGCGGCCGGAGCCATGTTGGGCAGCGGGGCCAAGGCGGCCAAGCCCTCCTTCGTGTCCTACATCAGCCCGGAGGTGCGGGGCGGCGGCCCCTGAGGGAGCGGGGAGGCGGGAGGGAGCCCATCGGGGGCCCGGCGGGGGGAGCCGCCGTTCCCCTGGCCCCTCTCTGGGGTTCTGCACCGGGAGTTTTCCGCGGGGAGTCGCCAAGAGCTTCGCGGTGCGCCCGTGGGACGGGAAGGCGGCGGGAGCTGGGCGGGTGCGAGCCTTGTGGGGTGCGCTGTTTCGGGGGTCGGGGGCCTGGAAGGTGCTTCCCCGAGAACGAGGAGGAAGCATCGTGCTTCTCGAGGAAGCGTAAAAAAATGTAGTTGGCTTGTCAGTTTTAATCCGGTTGTTTTCCTGGTGCCTCACTTGGGTTGTTTTTGTAGTCAGTGGACAGATGTCAGGCTGTCACTGTGACTGTTCAGCCTGTAAGGTGGGACTTTCCGAACCTGGATTTTTTTTTAGTGTCTTAACATCACTTCACTCTGCGTCTGCTCTGTCTTTGTGAACTGCTCGTTTTCAGTTCCGTCCCGGTAGAGCCCTGAGTCTCTTCCCTTAACAGCTCGATGTTAAACTCTTGGCTGTGCATATCTTTCATATCTTCCTGTTGTCCTTTCACTTATTTATTGGAACGTCTCTTAGCAGTTTGAGTGAAGTGGCTTTGGCCTCAGTTTACTAAGGTCATATTGTTAGCAGATGGTATTAGATCAGTATTGTTATATTCTTACTTGGTATTCTTTCATTCTTTTTCCCAGTAAGCAGTTGTTTTCTAGGAAGACCATTCTTCATTGAAACTAGCCATTTGTGTTTGTTGGTTTGGGGTTTTTTTGGTTTTTTTTTCCCCCCTACATAGTTCTTTGTAAGCTGTGTCAAACTGGTTCTTCTTAATTGTTCAGTTCTCTTATAGTTTTCTAAGGAAGATATTTTTGTCTGTCTTGTTATTTAGTACAGACTTTGTCACTGTAGAACAGTCTGTACAGTGACCTTGGAGAATCTGCTGGTTTTATTTGTCCATGAATCTGAAATAACAATACAGAGTTGTTATGACTTAAGTCAGCTATGCTGTTTAAAATTAATAGTCAGCTATGCTGTTTAAAATTAATGTCCTAATGCTGTAGTAGCAACTCTGTTTTTATATATTATTCAGCCCTGGTGACTTGTAGTTTCATCAGTTTACTTTAAAAACTTTCTGTCTTCCCAGTGAAAATGAATGTAGATGACAGGTACAAATATTTCTGGAGTCTGCAAATATATTTCTCTGTGAAGTCAGTCTTTCACCTTAGGAAAGTATATTGTATAAATATACATATATTGCATGCGCTTATGAAACTGAATTTTGTGAAGGCAAGAACTTCACTTGTTGGACTCATTGAAAGACACTTCAGCCATTTAAACGAGCATGCTGGATGATTAAAGCTTGCTGGAAAAAATGGCCAGTGGGAAAAGTTTACAAGTCAAATATATATAGTGCAGTAAGATACCAAATAATAAAGAACACTTTAACTTTATTATAACTACAGTAATGTAGCTCTTCAAATGTGATCCTGATGGCTGCAGGAAGAATAACAAAGGTATTTTATATTGGAAGATGAAGTCTTAATTAAATATCCTGATGCACTAGAGCTTGCAGTCTTTGTGTTCATTTTGCTTTTACCCACCTCCTTTATGTACTTTAAACTGAAGAATTTAATGGGCTCTTGCAGCAGAAGCTTTGAAATATAGACCTGGCTTCTGCCATAGAATTGGTGTCTCTTTTATGCTTTCAAAAGCTCAGTGAAACTCAGGTCTGATGCCAGTAGCAAGTAAAGCAAATTTAACTCTCAGCTCTGTTGAGTATTGCTCTCTTTTTGACTGCCTTAATGGAATGGTTACACAGGAAGCTGAAGACCTCAGTGGGTTTTATGAGGATTAAAAATAAAACTTTAGATACGTGATGAAACCTGTGAGGCTATTTGGGGATCTGGAAAAAGCATGTTTATTAGAGATCAAAAATAAGCAGAAGTGAGCATCTCTCAAGGAACTGTATTCTGTGTGTACCTGAGAAAAATAACTTTTGAACACAAATTTCGTATATGTGTTAACTCTCATGTAGTTGAGGTTTTTTTAAAATTTAGTCTAGGCTGATGGAACAGTGGAAGTACTTAGTTTGTCCTAATGTGGAACATGGTCAGCTGGGAAACTTTCCTTTCATCAAGATAGTGTCACTGCCAGATGCTTGTAGAAGAGTATAGGCGACAGGTATGTTCAGTGTGATTCTTCCTCTTGTAGACGCTGCCAGAAGGTGGGAAACAGCAGTTCAGGGACTTCATGAGCTTGCCATTATACCTAGATAGCATTTGAGTTAATGGGGGACTTGTCGGTGCACTTACGGAGCCTTGCTTTAAATCTGTTTATACTTCTGACTTGCAGCAAGATTTTCTGTCAACCACTATGCGTACAGAGCAATGTTGTAGTGTTATGCTGTAGTCCCCCTTGCTTGCAACCTCCAGATTATTTGAGCTTGTCCTCGTTTGCCTGGATGGTTTTCTGAGACCTGAAGATGCTGCTGCTAGGTCAGGGGAGCCCTACAATAAAAAAATGCAATAGGCAGAGCTGAGTTTTGTTCTAGACCCAGCTTGTTTAGTCCATCCTCAAATACCTGAGGTACACAAGAGGTAATGTTCAGAAAAATAAAATTAAGTTAGTGCTAAACTGCTTTTAGACTTTGTTTGAATATGAAAAGAAACGGGAACTCTAGGCATGTTAATATGTGCCAAGTTAGAAGTAAGGAGTGAACAGAAAATGCTGTTTATTAGAGGAACAGAAGTGATTTCCGCTGTGTAACCCCAGAATGTCTGGAAAAGCAGCGTTTTTGACATCTGACTAAATATAATCTAGTTATGCTTTGCTATATGGAACCACAGATCAATCAATGGTCTGTTGAGAGCAAGACCATAGGATGTTGATATTAATGACACACTTCCCCTCAGGACAGACTTGGCTACCCTGCAGGAAGTGGGGTGAATACTAGGGTATAAAGTCAATGTTTTGACATGTCTGATCATAGACTACGGATATTTGTCTATGAGATACAGAAACAAGAACTAGTGAAGTATTTCAGTATTTCTAACTGTATTTCCAAACTGAAAGCGTTTACGAGGCTAACAAGCTGGATCATATTTTCCTTAAAAATCTTAATTTGAATAAAAATGTAGATGTTAAACTTGATTTGAAGCTTAATGTTACTTTTCGTGCATGCATTCTTAAAAGTTAAATCCTTCATGCTAATTCTTATAGGATATTAGTTCTTGTATTAATCCTTAAACTTCTTAAAAGAGTTTGTTCTGCTTCATCCTGCTTGTCCCTGAAATCTGGAGTAGACTTCAGGCTGCTGAGTTGTGAGGGTAACTTTCATACCTCTTGTGCTTTGTCTGTCAAATTGTGCATTGCTGTTAGCTCATCACCACTATGAATACTTGTTCCTTGTAAATCTTGGTACAATATTGTATGCTCTGTAGTGGTCCCTTTTAAAATAGTATGGTTCTCCTAAACTGGAGTGATGGAATTGAATGGTGCCTAAGGAATGGGAGTTACTGAAGCGGACAGCTGGGCTCTGGACTGACGTGGGGGAAGCCCGGTGTTGAAGTCAGAGGAGATGGACAGGACAATGTAAGGAAAGAGGAAAGGGTAAAAGATGAAAAGGACATGGAAAACATGAGCTATGATCTAATGTGCTATTGGATAATGGAGCTGTGAAAGGAAGGAAAACAACATTTAGAAATTATTTTCAGCACTGTTATTAAAATGTAGTAAGTATCTGCTCTGAATTATGTGGCATACAACATGGGATTAGGCTTGTTTAGCCAAGAAATAGTCTTTCAGAAAATATTAAGTGTGTGTTGTTGTTTATTTCTGAATATAAAGTATATGCTAAGCATATGCGCAAGTATTTCCTCCCTTGCATGAAATTCCGGTGGAACTGTTAGATCTAAGTTTGATTTATTTTGCTCAGGAATACTGTATTCACTTGTTGGAGGAGCACCACAACTAACTTGCCAATATTTCAGTGTGCAGTTTGACTTTTACAACTAGTAAAGATAAATGTGTAGTTAAGAAAGCTATCTCAGCCCTCTGCTAGTCTTTTAGTGAAGTATAAGTAAATAAGAAAAAATGGACATTCACAGCAAGCCTCACCATTACGTAGAGCTTTCCTGTGGAGAGATTACTTGTGGAAAACTATATAATAACATTAGAATATCCTGTGTTCTCACAGCACTACTGTTTGCTGTCAGCCTTGAAAGAATGTGTGTTTCAGCTAGTGCTCATGAAACTCTGGAAGTGGTAACCGGTTCCTTCATAACTCCACTCTAATAAACAATGCTTTTCCCGTATGTTTATTAAAAATCTTGTTTTCCATTGTTGGAATTACCTCTAGCACAAATATCCAGCTATGGATAAATGGAAACATTACTGTGGGGTGAAGTGCAACATCCAGTATCAATAGGCCTCCATACATATTTTGCAATACCGATTTTTTTAAAAAAATCCAGTTGCTCTGACAAGATGAGAGTAATCTGAGTGCTAGCATGCAGGCAATGTTTTTCAGTTTTTACTCATTTTTGTCCACAGTTGTTTACCTCCCTGTGGAGTAAGAGGTGAGGAATTGCTCTCAGTTGTGGTGAGGCTCTAGGACAAAGAGCAGTAATCATATGGGATCACCCACCTGCCCTAACTGTTAGGACCTTATTAATATAGCATAATTACTACTTGATCTTACTGTCTTAACTCAATGTTACCTCACACATGGTGGCTTTATTACAGTTCAGCACTTAGGAAAGAGATGTATCCCCAGAGAGACTTGGGGAATTTATTTCAGCCCCTTTAAATATTTCTTTTTTTTGGAGGAGAGCTGAATGTAGTCCTTCGGAATTGCAAAATGTGCAGTTGTTCCCTCTACTCGGGTAAAAACCGAGAAGAAGAGGTGAGCCTTCCCTTAAGAAAAACCTTTACTCTATTGTGTTGTCTCCTACTATTGAAGCGCAGAATCTGCAAGGAGTAGAATGTCCCCTTTGCCTGGCACTTCATGGTTTCGTAGTGCTATCAGCTGAAGTTGATTTGAACAAACAAGAAGGATTATGGATTATGAATTAGTACGGTGTGTGACAGGTCAGCTTGCAGTTTTGGTATGGTTTGGTACTCTATGCTGTTAGGACTGTTATGTGTTGCCAACCACTGACTGTGATAACCTGTAAAAAGGAATGTAGCACAGGGTCAGTGCCCATGTGGGAAGCATCTCTGAGTAAGAAGTTTCTAAAACCTTCAGAAAACTTGAGGTCTTTGTTTCTGTCATTTCTGAGGCAATCCGAAGTTAGTGTTCCTCATTTGCATGGTATCTTATGGATATCTGCTTTTAGCTATTGCTGGTGGTAGTGCTTGCTGTGTTGTACCTGGAGTAAGAAGTGCTAAGATGCTGCTTGGGGCATTCAGAATGGGGAAGATACAGATGAAGTACCTATCTAGAGATGTGCTTGGCTTTCGGTGATTCTGCCCCTCTGGAGAGACCTCACCTGCAGTACTGCATCCAGCTCTGGAACCTGCAGCATAAGAAGTACACAGACTTGTTGGAGCAAGTCCAGAGGAGGGCCACAAAGATGATCAGAGGGCTGGAGCACCTCTCCTGTGAGGACAGGCTGGGAGAGTTGGGGCTGTTCAGCCTGGAGGAGTCTCCAGTGAGACCTTACAGTGGCCTTTCACTACCGAAAGGGGGCCTACAGGAAAGATGAGGAGAAACTTTTTAGCAGGGCCTGTAGCAATACGACATGGAGTAATGGTTTTAAATGAGAAGGAAGTAGATTCAGAGTGGACATAAGGAAAAAAATTTTTTACACTGAGGGTGGTGGAACACTGGAACAGGTTGCCCACGGAGGTGGTGGAGGATGCCCCATTCCTGGAAACATTCAAGGCCAGGTTGGACGGGGCTCTGAGCAACCTGATCTGGTTGGAGATGTCCCTGCTCCTTGCAGGGGGGTTGGACTGGATGACCTTTAAAGGTCCCTTCCAAGCCAAACCATTCTGTGGTTCTATGGAAAGTGATTGCATGCTTAACTTCAACAAATGGTCAGAGGGTGAAGTTTTCTGAGGACTGAGTGGATTTAGTAGCCTGTGGAAAGGGAGAGACTTGCTTCTGCTGCTTTCCTTTCTTTTGTTTTTGTGCTCATCTGACCTGTTGATGAGCCAGTTCTACTAACAATAGGCAGTAACAACAAAACCAAATGTAGCACGAGTACAGACTTACGAAACAAATTACTTCACCATGTAGTCCCAGGGATAAAAGGAGTGGGTGGGTGAATACAAACTTTATGACTGAGTAGCATGCATTTTTGCATCAGCAGGCTCTTAAGTTAGGACTAAGATCTGTGTTACACCAAAACTGAAATCCATTAGAAAAATAAAGTTGAAACAGAGTGGAGATATTAGCTAATAAGTTATGGGTTCCTACACAACTGGCACTGACTCATCGTGAGTTAACAACTTTTCTTCATAAAGATCTTTGCTTTCTGTCTTAAAACAGCAGATACAAAAAGTGACATTAGTAGAATGTAATGTATTTTAATAGCCTCCCTTGGAAAATGAGCACAGCAGCATGTATTCTTCAGCAATGTTTGTGGCTTGCATTCTAGCTATCCATAGTGCATATGAAGACTGTCTTTAAAACATTTATTATTTTATAATGGGAATATACATGCTGACTTTCAAATAGAACTCCTCTGGAGGCTCAGCTCTTGGAAGCTGTTGTATAGGAATTCTGTCTGTAGTAAGCACTTCGCTTTTGTCAGCCAAGAGTGAAACTGGACTTTACAAGGCAATGTCAGTGTTTGACAGTGGTTTCTATTCTGCTATGATGCTATTTAATTAAAATTCTAGTTACTTTCAGAAGATAACCAATTTAACTTGTAACCAAAACCCAAAACACTTGTTCAAAATTCTTTGCCTCTATACACCTGTTACAAAAAGCTTTGCTGGATTTTAACAAATGGATGTAAACTCAAAGAGCTTTGGGGTCAATCCCCCCCCCAGGTCTTTCCTGCCAACACTGGCATAAACTGGTACTCATAGCAGTCAGTATGAACATTCAAGCAGTGTGTGTACATCAACAGTAGTTACTACATGCCTTTATGATAGCTCTCAAAGTAAAAGTCACTGGGAAAACACCTAGTTAGTATAGTGCTTTACTGTTCTGTTGCAGTGGTTGTTGGCATATAGTTTGTGAGCACAGTGTGTTGCATTTAGTTGCACACAGATAGTGATCATAGACATAACTAAAAAGGCACAAGTAAACCCAAAGTTTAGTTTAGAGTTACCAGTGGTGAAGAGACAGCATTGGGAGAAAGTGTATATATTTGTTCTCCAAATGCAGGAGTGTTGAACTTGAGCCAAGTTTGCATAGTAACTTATTTAGCTAACAAATGTGAACTTTGATTAAAATTTACTTGTACAGCATTTAGACTTGGAAGTCAGAGGCAGCACGTTGTGTTTTGTCTTTTGCATTAGCTGCCAGCTGTAGTTACAGATTTCTTTCTTAGTATCACCACTACTTTCATTTTATAACCTTTGCCTCTTTTCAACCGGTCTTGAACATCTCTGCTGTTTTCATGACATGGCTTCCTGGTGGTTTTTTTTTTTTTTCTGTGCAGCCTTCAGACTTTGTTTTGGGTCTTCTGAGTGTTGAGAGTAAGTGTTTATGTGAATGGCAAAGGGGGACTATTTTTATGCTCTCAGGGCTTTTGTTTCTCTATTTAATCCAGCAAAACTGTTATTGCTTAGGTCTCCTTTTGCTTGCTTGCTTTGATTTGCAGTATCTGACTCTGGATGGTGGTGGCAAACTAAAATTAGCTTGCTTACTGCTGTGGCCCGGAGGCGGGGGTTTCCAGTTCAGTAGTGTTTTTCAGAAGGACTCCAGTGCATGTGAAGTGATTTGGACTTGGAGGAGGAAGTTCTGAACTGGTTGAGCAGGAAGGGTGTAGCATGTCCTCTAGTCTAATAGTCTTTGGACTGGAGATTTTAGCCCAACTATCAGTGCCTCAAGGCTAGAATAAATGATACTGAGGGTTTTATAGGTTTGTTTTGTGCAATTTGGGTCCAAACTGAAGGATTTCCTGTGACTGCTTTTACCTCTTGGCTCTCAGATTCTGAAATCTTTTTCCCTGTAATCTTGGTACTACATTTTAGGTAACTTTTGTACTTTGATTGCAATAATACATGTAAGAAAATCAGAAACAGATAATGAAGGATGAAGCTTGAAAAACTGAAGGGTATATCAGAAACTAATATTAAAGTCGTATGTGGAAGAGCTTATGAATGAACTCTGGTAGACGCTGTTGTAATACGAAGTTTATGCTTATCCATTTACCTGTGCTAAGAGAACTTAAAAAGTATTGTTAATGCTTTATTTCTGTCTGTTAATTGTATAAGTAATGTATGTCCTTTTTTGTGTTCCTAACTGTAACTGATGCAGTAAGTGTCAAACCACTGACTTAATTATTTTTCTAGTAGACTGCTGACCTTTAGTGGAAGGAGCACATTGCAAACTTATTCTCCTTAATTTAGGAAGCTTTTTCCTTAATTTTGATTTGCCTGTTTGCTAGGAATTTAAGAGGGAGGGTGCTGTTATTTACAACATGTTGAAGCTACAATATTTGCAAAATAATAATGACTCTTTCTCTCTTTAGGAAATACACATAAAAGAACCCATAGAAAAGGAAGTAAATCCTCACTTATTACCAGGTAATGTGGTATATTGTATTATTAAAATTAAATAATAAAAAAATAATAATGTAAACAATATTTAAATATTCCCATGTCTATGCAGCAGACACTCATATGACATCATTGTCCCAAGTAGTAAAATAGAGGTTTTGGTGTAACAACCCACGCAGGTTGAAGTACCTGTATCTGCATTGGTTGTTGAAAACATTATAAAAATTGACATTTTTTATAGACCACAGTATCTTCAGGTAAGCTGCATGTGGAGAACTGTCTATACTTCAGTTTGCCTTCTTTCTTAAGAGATGAAGTTGAGTAGTAGGTTTTTGGGTTGTTTTTTTGTTTGTTTGGGAACCAAAGACCAAGAACTAGTGGAGACTTACATTGTCGTTGCCTTGCTTCTACTTTAAGTTACTTAGGCCTTTGGATGCCTCATTTGCTGTCAAGATTTTTTAAAATTTATAATTCTTTCTTTTTAAAAAGTGTTTTCCAAGATCAGGAAAGATGATGTTACTAAGATAAAATACAAGTAAAAGCTTGGAATGAACTAGTATTGTTCTATTGCGTTTTCTGCACTTTGTAGGAAAGACCAAGAGTTTGGCAGATTATATCTATTAAAACCTGATTTTACTTTCTTAAACTTGAAGTTCAGTTCCTGCTAATTTTAGGATTAGAACTTCATTGACCATTATTTATGCAAACTTGTGTTTGAGAACCTTAAAACAGCCCTGGGACCTGTAAAATAAGCAACATCTCCAGTCAAAGCTGTGAAAAAATAAATATGATGTACTTCTAATAATCAGCTCAAATATTTCAGCATTCTTAGAGTTTAGCAATAAGGAAAATTAGAAAAGTTTTCAACTTATTTATTAACTGTATTAACTATTCTTCAGTAGGCATTGTTTTGGTTCAGGTTTTTTTTTGAGTATGCACTCGTATAGTTGCTCTTTGCAACTCCACACATTGTCCTTCTACCACTTAGAGTAGGCTGTGATACAGGTACCTCTGGCTGTGGAACTCCTGAATGTGTACAGTTGAACAGCGTTCAGTCCATCTTGAATGATGTTAATAGCCTGGAAGTCTCTGAATGTACTGATTCCAGGAGCTGCCTCTTAGTCTTTTTGTGTAACAGTGATGAAATATCTTCAGGCATACAGTTATGAGATGCTATCAGGAAGTTAATGCTGAGTTTAAGATAACAGTTGAAATAATTGAATTATAAGCTTCAGTTATGTTGCAAGTCAGTGTTTCTTTTATGCAGGTGAACTGCTGCTTTGCGAGGCAAGCACGGTATACAAGTATATACAAGAAGATGGGTCAAATCGTGGCACCTATGGGAAACTTGTATGCACAAACTTCAAGATTGCTTTCCTTGACGACGATTCAACTTCAAATGATAATGTAGGAAGACAAGTCTTCTAATTGTTACCAGACAGGCTCTGAAGACCTATAGTATCTCTGAATAAGTAATTGTATCTTTCACTTGCATAAGGATACAGAATGAATATTGATTTATAAAAAGTTTCAATGGCTGCAGACTAAAATTAGTCAGTCTGTGTCTGGTTAGGTCTATGCAGATCCTTCCTCAAGCTCTAATGACTATTTGAGTAAAAATGGTGCAAGGTTTATGTGGACTCTTCTGTTAGACATAGTTTATAACTTTATACCTTGTGAGTTGGTAATTTTATGAAGCTGAAGTTAAAGAATTAATTGTTTTGAAAAGTAAACCAACAGTTTTGGTCAAACATACTTCTAATGTTGTATAATGTCTGACCTGACTTTAGGCTACATCTGCAGAGCCATTTCAGAGCTGCACAAGACTAAGTAAGCTAATATTCAGTGGAAATGCTCTAGATAATTGTTTGTGTGGCTTAGTAAGGCACTGAATTACTCTAGTCAAAGTCAGGTGTTGACTGCGAAGATTTAAAAACCTGGTACTTTTGAGTTGGCAAACAGTAAAGAAAGCTAAAAAGTCTCCAAATCTTAGAAATGAGTTGAATCTTGTTTCCTTTGCTTTAGGTGCTCAAACTGAGCTCTCAAAGAGAAATGGTAGTGACATACTTTTTTTGATGTGCTTAAGCATCTGAACCAGTCTGGTCCATTTAGATGATAAAAGTGAAGGAGAACCTAGTATATGGCTCTTGAGTGCAGGGTGATCTTGACAGTGAAGAATCATAAAATAGTTTGGAGTGGAAGGGACCTTTAAAGGCCATCCAGTCCAACTCCCCTGCAAGGAGCAGGGACATCTCCAACCAGATCAGGTTGTTCAGAGCCCTATCCAACCTGGCCTTGAATGTTTCCAGGGATGGGGCATTCACCACCTCTCTGGGCAACCTATGCCAGTGTTCCACTACCCTCATTGTAAAATAATTTTTCCTTTATCCACTCTGAATCTGCTTCCTTCTAGTTTAAAACCATGACCCCTTGTCCTATCACAACAGGCCCTGCTAAAGAGTTTCTCCTCATCTTTCCTGTAAGTCCCCTTTAGGTAGTGGAAGGCCACTGTAAGGTCTCTGTGGAGACTTCTCTTCTCCAGGCTGAACAGCCCCAACTCTCTCAGCCTGTGCTCATAGGACAGGTGCTCCAGCCCTCTGATCGTCTCTGTGGCCTGCTCTGAACTTGCTCCAACAAATCTGTGTACTGATGTTGTGGGCTGCAGAGCTGGACACAGTACTTCAGGTGAGGTCTCACCAGAGCAGAGGAGAGGGGCAGAATCACCTCCCTCGACCTGCTGGCCACGCTGTTTTTAATGCAGCCCAGGATGTGGTTGGCTTTCTGGGCTCTGAGCGCACATTGTTGGCTCATGTTGAGCTTCTCATCCACCAACACACCCACACCCTCCTCAGGGCTGCTCTTGATCCATTCACTGCCCAGCCTGTATTTGTGCCTGGGGTTGCCCCAACCCATGTGCAGGACCTTGCACTTGGCCTGGTTGAACTGCAAGAGGTTTGCATGGGCCCACCTCTCCAGCCTGGCAAGGTCCCTCTGGATGGCATCCCTCTCCTCCAGCCTGTCGACCACACCACATAGCTTGGTGTCATCAGTGAACTAGCTGATGAGGGTGCACTCTATCCCACTATTCATGTTGCTGACAAAGATGTTAAACAGGGCTGGGTGTAATACCAACCCCTGAGGAACACCACTCATCATTGGTCTCCACTTGGACATCAAGGTGTTCACCACAACTCTTTGAGTGCAGCCATCCAGCCAATTCTTTATCTACTGAGTGGTCCATCAATCAAACCCATGCCTCTCTAGTTTAGAGACAAGGATGTCATGTGGGACAGTGTCAAATGCTTTGCACAAGTCCAGGTAGATGATGTCAGTTGGTCATCCCTTGTCCACCAACACTGTAGTCCTGTCATAGAAGGCCACCAAATTGTTCAGGGATGATTTGCCCTTATTGAAGTCATGCTGGCTGTCATCAATCACCTCCTTGTTTTCCATGTGCCTCAGCATGCTTTCCAGGAGGATCTGCCCCATGACCTTGCCAGGCACAGAGGTGAGGGTGATCGGCCAGTAGTTCCCTGGGTCTTCCCTGTTCTCCTTTTTAAAAATGGGCGTTATGCTTCCCCTTTTTCCATCAACATGAAGGAATGAGAAGAATATGAATTGACATATGTTGATTGAAGTTGGAAGTTTCTTGGGGTAAAATTTCAGGGAGTTTCAATATTAAACTAAGGCTTCTGCAGCCATATGTGGATTTTTGGACCTTCCGGAATTAATCTGAACAAAGCTGCAGAGCCCTTTCCACAGATCACATGATATTTGTGTTAAAGTTGGTAGTGACCATGCTGATTTCTCTTCCATCACTAGCTTTAAATCTTGAGTTTATAGCATGCCAAGTCAACTATGTTTTTTGTAACAAAAGTTCAATATTAGCCACCTAATTCAGAGTAGTGCAGATCTGGAAATAACTTGAATGAGATTAACTCATCTGTCTATGTAAAAGGTAATTTGCTGATGCAGTGTACATCAGCCTTCTGGTAATAATATTTAACATAACAATGTTTAATTGTGGCATCACTCAAATGTCATTTTTAACTCTGAACTCATGGAATAATAAAACTTAAGGGAGCCCCTAATCACTTCAAGTTTGGCTGAACAGTAGATAAGAGAGTTGAGTTGTGTGTGTCTTCATTTTACCCAGTTATAAATCTGTCTATTATGTTGGAATATTCTTGGGATACTTGTTCTTTTAAGAGAGTTTCTATTTCCTGCCAGGTTCCCATAGCAAAGGAAACTTGTCATAAAAGGGCTTGGATTACATCAAGTTACTGTATTTCCTGTTTACTGCAATGATTCTAGTTTGAAAAGTGACTCAGTAGAAATACTTGCTTTGAAGCTATTTGAAAAGTAAAAACTATCTACATTTCAAGCATGGCTGAGACTTAAATAAAACTGGATCTGCAGTTTATAAACTGTGCCTGTGTAACCTGCATCTGTTTGTATTTTAATAACTGTTCTTCAGTGTTCTGCCTTACACAGCTTATAAGTAATAATCCTGATATTAAAATATGTACTAGATACATCCTTTAGTTGTGAGAAGGTGCTACTGCTTAGTAGTGTGAGATTCTGAAGAATTTTTTTTCATGTTCTAGGAACCACAATTTAAGAATAAGATTGTAGGAGAAAATGACATAACCCTGCAATGTGTAGATCAAATCTATGGAGGTAGGTCAGCTTTCTCCTCTTTGTTTAACAGGCCTCACACTTCTAAGTGTCTTATAGTACTGATGGTCTTTGTCTGTATATGTAAGTCCTTTGTCACTTTGGAAACTAGGATTGGGTAATCTGGGCAGAACAGCTGCAGTTATTTAATGATGAAATGACAGAGAGGAGATCTATCAGAATTGAGTCTTATTCCTCTAGCTTGTCAAAGCTACGTTTTGGTTAATTATTTTGCTAGGACAGACAAAGTAATTGCTTCAAAATGCCATGATTCAAAGCAGAGTGTACTGTGAAAAGTCTGTGATTAAGATTGGTGCAAGTGGACCTTCAGTGTATCAACTGTTTCTATAAACACAGAGGTATACTAATTTCACTTGAGCAATAGCACTGCAGAGCAGTACAAGTACCAAATTCCCAAACAATAACTTTTGTTTGTTGAAGGGAGCTTTGTCTTTTGACATTCATGATGTCTTCAAAATATTAAAGGAGATAGAAAACTATCTTTTAATTCACAAGTGCATCAATGAATGTTTTGCAGCAGGACTTACAGGTATGCCTTTATTGCTAAAAAAGGTAAATGAAAATGGGGCTGGTAACTTATAAGTAGTGGGGGAGGCTTTACTGAGAAGCCTGACTTTGGACTAGTGTTGGAGTATTCGGAGTAATTATGAATGGTGGTGTGGATTCATGAAGGAGTGGACTAGCGGGAGACTAGTGGAAGTTGGTAATGAGACACTGTTTAGTTTCATATATAATGGTGTGGCTGGCAGCACTTGAAGTTGTGAAATGGTACATCCTCAAACAGAAGTGATTGGGGATTTTCTTGGGGTTTTCTGGTGGTTAAAAAAAAAATAAAATTCTTTTTTAGGAACTTAGAATTATCTCAGCTGTTTGGGGGCTTTCCCTCAGGCAAAACTACTGAATTATGTCCTTTATGCATCTCAGAACTTTGAACTTACTATGCAGTCAGAATGTGAACAGAAATAATCACTAAGCAGCTGCCTTGCTGCAGGTTTGGTTTCTACCTTTCAGGAATTAGTTTGAGTGGGTTTAAAAAAAAACTTGAGTGTATCAGCACAGGAGCTTACTAGTATGTGTTATAGGATGCTTGTTTTGACTTGCTGAAACTTGGACTTGAATTAGTTTCTTGAGAATTTTGAAGAGTCAAGCAGGCAAAGTTCTTTTTGATAATTGACTTTGAGTTTTTAATTATGCAGTTTATGATGAGAAAAAGAAACTTCTAACTGGTCAACTGAGAAAATACCCGGAGAAGCTGATTATCTACTGTAAAGACCTTAGAGTATTTAATTTCTGCCTGAGATACACAAAAGAAGAGGAAGTGAAAAGAGTAAGTATAGTAACTTCATTTGTTTTTCTTTTTTAAGCTCAGTGTTGGGTGTTTAGTTGTGGGGCTGAGGGAGGAATGAAGTTTACCCTGAGAGGCCCCTTAAACTTTGTGTTTTCTGAAAATTCCCAATTGAGAAAGTAGAAGACTTCAATTTCTAGCTAACCTTACTCATTAAACATGTATAGCAATTAAAAAGATCAAATGCATTGTCCCTCTGAAGAAAACCGGAGCTTGAGAGTACTATATGAAACTAGCTTCAGCTCAGGCAAACTTGTAAAACTGTTCTGTTAGTGGTATATAATTTTATTACATCTTAGACTTCAACATTTTTCATATGAAAGCAGTTATTTTCCTGATATCTTGAGTTCTTTTGACAGGTTAATGTGAACTCTAAACTAGGAGTCTACTGCCTTTATTTAAATAAGAATCGTTCTGGAAGCTGAACATGTATAATACTTCTCATTAAGTCAAGTAGGTATAGTGTCTTGCAGACAACGGAGAATTTCTGAAAGTCAGTTTTCAGTTGTTTGGGATAGAACCCATTGAAGAGTTTTGTTTAAAACCTGGGAGAGGGGGTTAAAAATCAGTTTTTATACTAACAGTTTTAGTCTGTGTTTGAGTGTTAATTTTTGGTCCTTTCCTAGATCGTCAGTGGTATAGTTCATCACAGCCAGACTCCTAAGCTGCTTAAACGCTTGTTTCTGTTTTCTTATGCATCAGCTGCCCCAAACAACACAGGTAAATATGTTTCTATTTTTGATTTGTATTTGTTGCATAGTGTTAGTTCCTTAAGCAGTCCAGGATGTGTAGTAGCTGAATTTATGCTGGCTTATGACTCTATCCTGCTAGCAGATAGCCTCAGAAGATTCATTTCTCTTGTTATATATTCTTGGACTTGTTGCTGAAAATCTCTAAATTGTCTACTAGTGGTTTCTCTGTCCTTCAGTGTAGTTGCACAGAAATTTTCCAAGCAAGAGTAGCATCACTAGATTGAAAACTTACTGTGATCAACATGTGCAAATGCTTGTCATGTGCTTCTGACTAGTCCTCTAATCTAGAAAATATCTTGCTTATTTTATCAATGTGTTTTTTCTGTACTACTTGCAGTGAACCAAACTTCCTGCTCTTAATTCTTATATTATTACAGTTTCAGTGGTATCTGACAGAAAATATTTCCTTTTTGCTCTTATTTGCAAGCGATGTGCTTCTCCCAGGCAACCACAAAAAAAGCGCATAGATTTGCATAGCAAGATAGCAAGATTCCAATAGACGTCTGACTTCCTCTTATAGCTAACTTATTACGTAATCTTCCCCCTTGGTCAAATTTGGCTCAATAATACAGTAAGCTGCAAAATTCAAGTTAAAAAGTTGTTGTTGTCTTTTCTAGCATTTCATAGTTCAGACTTCAACTGAAGTAATAGTGCTGTTTTGAATTAGGAACCTGATTCTTGGTGCACAAGGAATGCCTGTTCCTTTCACAGAGGAAAGTTTTGATGTACTCAAGGTATTAATTGGACACTTATCAAAATATGTCAAGGAATTACAGAATCATTGAGCTTAGAAGAAACCTCTGGAGATCATCTAGTTATGTTCCTGTCCATCTGCCCGTGTTTAGAGTAGGGTTAACTACAGAAAGCTTACCAGAGTCATGTCCAGTTGGGTTTTGAGTATCTCCAAAGACTAAGACTCCACCACCTTTCTGGACAGCCTGTTTCATTATTTGACTCTTTTCATAGTGAAAAAGTTTATTATGTTTAAATGGGATTTGCTGTAGTTAAGCTTGTGCACACTGCCTTTTCTCATGTCATTGGGTACCACTGAGTCTAGATCTATCTTCTTTACTCCTCTCCTTCTGCCTCTAGTCAAGCGTTTATGCGCATTGGAAAGATTTCTTGCCCCTCTGCCCCCACCCCGATCCTTCTCTTCTCCAGGCTGAATGATCGCAGCTCTCAGTCTCTCTCCCTGTCAAGTGCTTCAAGCTCTTTAATGATCTTAATGCACCTTCACTGGACTTCATCCAGCAGACCCGTGCCTGTCTTGTACTGGGGATCCCAACACTGGACACAGCACTCCAGGCACGGCCTCACCAGTGCTGAACTGAGAACAGCAATCACCTCACTCATCCTGTAGGCAATGGTTTTCCTAATGCAGCCCAAGAATACGTTGGCTGCTTTTGCTGCAAGGGTGCATTGCTGGCTTAGGTAGTTGCTGCAGGCTTCATCAAACATCAGAAAGACTGTGAGCTTTTCCAGGTAGAGACTAAGCAAATGTGGGAGAAGCCTGTTCTTTCTAGCAACATTGAAGTGTTGTGCTAGAATTCTTTAGTATTTTAATACCTGTCTTCAATAATAAATGCCTAGGTCTCATTCTTTATGAAGTTCTTATAGGACAAACCAAGTAGACTTTAGAAATTGGGTTTTATGCCTTTTCTGGTCTGATACTCTTAAAATCTTAACTTGTCCCTTAGAGCTCATTAATAATGTTCTGTTTCCAGCTGTAAATTTTTCATTTATCTTATCTTACGGTGGAAAGTTTCAACTTGCCATTGTATGTTCTGTGGAAATTCTGGCTCTGTTTGTTATTTCAGTGTTACCTGGTGTTGCAGGATATTTGTGACAAGTGTCTAAAACAACTGGCCTTGCTCCATAAATTACACGGTTATTATACAAGATCTGAGGCTAAATCAACCTGCTGTCATAACTGTAGCTGAGGTGGCTAAATAGAAATACAGGAAAAGTTCTCAGTTGAAATGATTGAGTCTGAATTGCTGTAATCAAATTTTCTGCTCTTATCAAGGGCCTGAAATGTTCAGTGCAAAACTCCTACCCATTATGGAAGAATGAACTTTAAATGAAATACAGTATCTAAGTTGCATAAAGGCTGTTGGTATGATGTTAATTCTACATTTAAGTCTATATTAGACGCCAGTCAGCTGCACTAGTATACAATGGTATTTGCTGCACAGCATCCTGGGTTTTAGGCTGGTTATGAGGACAGTCTCAACTGTATGGAAGTTCTGTAAGAACTGATTAGTTTCTGTAGGAGAAACTATTCCTAAAGTTATTAGTTAAAGCAGTATTTGAAAGAAGATATTTTGTTAAAGATCAGACAGAAGCAGTGTGTTGTATGAAGGCATTTTATCTTTGACTCGAAGCTTTCCATACAAAACAGGTTTTACTTACCTTAATGAAAACTATCTGATTTATAAATGCTTTCATGTTAGAGTTCCTGATACTCTACCAAGTTAACATTATTGATATCTGACAGATGGAAGAAACCAAACTGTGATGTTTGATACACTTGAGGACTGGCGTGATGAGTTGGAGCGGACCAAAGGGAATGTGAAATACAAAGCAGTGACTACTAATGAAGGCTACAGAGTCTCTGAAAAGTAAGCTTGCCCTGGTTAAGAGTGAACTTTGGATGTACATCTTAAGATTTGCAAAAATCCATGCTACCTTTGATGCTGAACATTGTGTAGTGGTTTAGGGTTTTTCTAGGACCTGGTTTCCTTTTTGGTTTATGGGTTACTTTGATTTGGGACCTCAGGTAGTCATCTTACACAAGTCTTGCTTTGGCAGGGTTAACTTCAACATTAAGTCAGGCTACTTGGTCAGTCAAGCTTTGAATAGCTCTAGGGGTGGAGAATATCACCTTAAAATGGAATATAAGATTTGTAGGTCTGGTACCTATGCTGTGGTCATACTTACTGTTTAGGACAATGTTTTCTCAGTCCTGTCCCTTTACTCTGGTAAAATTTCAAGTTGCGTGCGCTTGAGACTTTCTGTTGTTTTAGTTGGAGAGCTGGGTTGGGGAAGAGTAACTGACTTAAAGTATATCTGTAAAATGTGCTGATGGAAGTTAAGTTGTGTTGCCTTTAGTGGAAGGTTAGAGATGTATACTTCTACCAGTTTAGCTAAGTAGTTCCTGTTGATGAACTCTTTAGGATGTATTCAAGGCTTTGTGTAGTACTGCTGTTTAATAGCTAAATCCTGAAAGCTGTCACAGACCTTGGAAACAAATACCAATTTTCAAGTAAGTCTTAACTCTTTATTCCAGAAGTCTGTCTTGAGATACTCAAGCTGAAGTTAAGTACTTATCTTTGTTGCTTCTCTGGGCCTTGAACATAAAGAGTATTGGCTGATACTGGAAACTCATGATATATTAAATGACATCCTTGAAATGTGATGCAAACTGCTCACAAGGCATGGAAGCAGAGCTGGTTATCTAATAGTACAAGAGTGTCTTTTGAAACAACAGAGTGAGAACCAAGGCAATCTTAACAATGTCTTAGATGTTACATTGAAATGTAGGACTTACTTGCAGCCTTGGAAAGGCAGGGAAATGTTGCAGTGAAAATAATTAACATCTCAAGATTGGAAGAAAATACCTTATCCAGCTGAAAATAAAGGGATGGTGTTGAGGGCAATATAATTATCTAGTAAGAAGGATTATTGTAGCTGTAAGAGTGAATATATGATTAGCACATGGGCTAGAACACTCACCATCATTAAAAGGAGATTGGAGATTGTTCTTTGTTCAGTTTTTAAGTTCAAGAAACTCTTTTTTTTTTTTAGGCTGCCTTTGTATTTTGTTGTTCCCATATGCGTTTCTGAAGAGAGTATCTTGAAGTATGAAGGCAGAGGCATTCCTGTAAGTATATATGCATGACTGAGGGTAAGAAGCCTTACTGAGAAGGCATAATTTCAACGAGCATTTCAGATGTTACTGCATATTACTTTTAGAACTTGTTTTTAACAACTCACACTTACACCTAGCCATCTGTAGAAGGAGAAATAAACAGTGTAAAGCAAAATGGGGGTTCACAGCCTGGCTGTGATGATGCAGCATTTTTACAAAGCCAAGGAGCCTAGCTGAAAAACTAGTTCTATCAGTCTCAGCAGAAAATAAAGTTGAATATACTGTTTTGCACCCTGTAGCAAGCTGGCTTTGGCTTCCTACCTCATACCAGTAAGAGAGTAGATAGAAACAAGGAGCAAAGTAACATGACTCATGAGATCTTACTTCAGTTACTGCATGTCCATCAAGTTTGCCGAGGAAAACCATATTCACTTCATGTCCTTAAATTAATCAGTCCATGGAGAAGACAGTGTTGTACTGTCCTGCCCAGTTTGTCCTTTCAGAGAGTGAAGGTCAAAAAAATTTGGTTCACTTTTTCTCAGATAGTCAACCAGACAAATTACAGTGGCTGTTACACAGAAACATAAATTATTATTTTTTTTAATTGCATCTTGCACTATTTGGAGGCCTTGTAGAACTCCACTAATTATTTTCAAATCCTTTTTGGGGAACTACTGTCAAAATAGCTTGACCATATTAAATCAATCTGAGACAGCAGTGAAAGGACAATACAGTAAATTTTTCTACTCTTGATGGTTGTGAGGTTTCTGCACCCTCTAAAGTGCCCTCTTGGCTACTGTAAATTGGTAGCAGTACGCTAACTTCCTGATTTGACTTGTGTAATATTCCTGGTGAAAATTATTCTGACTCCCAGTTGCAAAGCAAGTTTAAAGATCAGCTTCAGAACTTCAAGCAGCACATGTGAGTCAAGAAGTTACATGTAAAGGGAAGTAAGAAGCTTTGAGGACTGACTTGCCGCAACAAATGCCTGTAACTACAGATTCTGATTTAGTTATGTAGTTCTTGTTTAATATCTTATTTCATATGCCTAGATGACCCTTTATGTGTAGCTCACACAGAAGCGTATGGTAGCATATCTATTGTGAGTTATCTTAAAGGCTGAATTATAAGAAAAACTTCGCCATATCTGTGTAGATAAACTGATGGCTAATATATGAGTTACTTGCAAGAGTCATGTTGCTGTGGCATATCTTCCAACATAATTTGCCATAGATATTTGATGAATTTTTTTCACCTATGAGCACAGTTCAGAAAGTCATATTCTGATATGATCTGACACTTTGTATTTCCTTGTGCCTGTAAAAAGTTTAACTTGAAAGTGATAACACAGTGTACTGAGGCATGTAGTTTTGGTGCAGACGTTTGCTTCTGCTGATGGGTTCGTTGAATACACCAAAAATTCAATAAAACACAGCACAGATAAATTTCTTGTAATCAGTCACTTAAGCAAATACTTTGTATGGGACAGTTTACCAATTTTTATCACCTGGTAAATGTCTTTTTGTAGATTTGGTGTTGGTCTTGCCATAATGGTGCTGCTCTTCTCAAAATGTCTGCATTTCCCAAAGAACAGGATGACAGCGCTTCACAAATGCAAAAAGCCTTCTTGGATGGGTCAGTAATAGCTATTCTGTCCACAACACTTTGCTTGGTATGGACCTTGCTTCTCTTTTTCCATATATGCTGTATCTTTTAGCTTGCACGCATCAGGAAACAAGTTTTAGATCTAGAAGTAGTTTTCAGTAGTGGAGGGAGTTTAAGCCCTTGGCCTAACAGCGTTGGTCAGTTATGCAGGACTGTAACTGAAGGCTTATTTGTAGAAATATATATATATCTCTCAGATGAATCTCTGTACAATCTATGGGTTATTAGGTAAAGCAGCACCAAAGCCTGTAGGTCTTAAGTACAGTTAAAGTATCATTAGCAGATCGTCTCAGTTGTGTTTGCTAGTAAGTGAAGTCTAGACTGCATTTCTAAACATGAACTTGAAAGCAGAGTTTTAAATCTCACTGAACTCTTGTTTTCTCAGAACTAGATTTGTATTCTTAAATAACTATCTAAAGTAATCTAAAGCAACTGAGACAATCTAGCAGTTCACTTCTGCTACTCTGAGATGCGACTGCAGACAGCTTCAGCTGAGTTAGTGAGCTGAATTAGCTCAGCAGTCTGAAAAATGCCAAAGTTAACATAAGGGGAAGAGCACAGCTGCCTGGCTGAGAGTTATGGCAATGACTTCTTGTTCTTTTGTTCTGGCTTTTTTTAACCTATTGGATGTCCTGAAGAGAACTTCTTTCTTAGTAGCAAGTTATTAGATCGGGCTAGTATGCACTCTTTGTCCTGTTTCACCACTAGCTCCTTTCTCCTCATAGATGGTGAACCTCTTAACACACAGAACTAACGGAATACAGTTCTTAAAACCTTTTTTATTTTTAAAATTAATTATGCTTGCATGGGAAAGGCTTTTGACCCTTCATGCAGATCCTCTGTTTCCCCTCTGAAATGGGGAAGTTTACAGGACTTGTAGCTCTTTGTAGTGCTGCTTCATAGTGTGAAAGTAAGTAAAACTTCAAAAGTAAGCTGTAATAAAGTATCAACTGATATTTTGATTTCTTGTCTGTGGCCATCTGGACTTGGGACAGTATTAGTGGTTTTCTTTGCTATGGTGTAGTGGTGGTTAACCACTAATACTTAAAAACTTATCTACAAATTGTCCATAAGGGTGTGTTAACATACCATTCTAATAGTAGTCTGAACTCAAGCACACAGCAGATGTTTACAATTAACAGCTTCTTTTATTGGAAAAGTTGTTTAGAGCCAGATCTTCTAGCACAAATTGTTTACTTCAATTTGGAAGAAGTACTGTAATTGACAAATGATTGCTTTCCCTCTGTTCTCTTACCTGATGCATTTCTGATGTGAACTCCTGTAGTTCTCACTTAAAGCAGTCATCTGTGCTGCAACGTACAGGAAACCGAGTACTCTGTCCTCTCTCGGCAAGTGCCTACAAGGCTTCACTTCTGAAGTATGACTTACAGCAGCTTTTTCCAAATCCTGACAATAAAAATACAACATGACCACAGAGGTATTTACTAAGCTGGTGTTTATCTGAGCTCTGGAGCCTGAATGAGAGGGGACGTTCTGAGTCCAAACCAAAGCTTCATCTGACCTGGTATTTTTTCCTCTCCTCTTAAGGAAAAATAATAGCAGATCTTTAGGGAAGTACAAGGCAGATATATTGTCTTGTTTAAGTCCAAGTTGCTGCTTTTTTTTTTTTTCACTCATATATGTTTCATTAGCAGACCTGGCAGCTAGGTATCAGAATGTAATTTGTTAAAAGTCAAGAAAAATTTTAAGTGTCTACTGGGAGATTCGGGTATTTCTATCCATCTTCTCTTTCTGGATTCACCTCTAAATAGCCCGGTAGTAAAGTAATTTTGATGTGTCTAGTGAAGACAATACTAAAGAAGCAGTAGTAAAAATGAAGTAATGCTTGTAATATTCATAACTGCACAAATATGCATGAAGATGATTTTGTCAGTGTAACAGTTAAGAGCAGCAAAACATATCATAAGCTTGTAGGCAAGCTTCCAGCCAGTATTTAAAAATGTGTGGAGGTCTTTGCTTTCCAAGGTGTATATCTTTTGGTCTTACAGCTGTTTCCCAAATCATGCCTATTAACTTTGCCTTCAGTGATAATAGCTGGTGCATTATTTGACTTGTGAAGCAGAAGGCTTTAATCTCTTGATGATTTGATTTAGAATCTATAAGACAATTAGCAAACCTCCCTATGAACTCCTGAAGACAGATGACTTGTCAAGCAGCCTTCCATCTCTGCAAGATATCCAGACTGCATACACAAGATTTAAACAGCTGTTTTTGATAGGTAAGTCAAACTTCAGTCTTTTGTCTCTGAAGTGACTGAGATGCAAAGCATAACAATGCTGTTTTACGTCTCATGAATGCAGTCCTTGTATTGATTGGTGTCTTATTTTTGACAGTGGTTAAAAGTCTTTTAAATATGTAGCTGTGCTTATGACAGGCACGTTAATGGAGAGTTGTAATTCTTAGACCTACTACCTCTTGCTGAGCAGTCACAGTATCTGAAAATGACTTTTAAAGGGAGTGACTAGGGAGTTTGTATCTTAGCTGGATTGAAATTCATGGGAGAGACTTTTTCAATCTTCTGTGGTCCATTGAAATTGAATGTTAAGTGTTAACCTTTTAAGCCTTTGTGCTATGTCAAGAGTTGAGTCTAAATGCTAATAAATTTTTGCCCTAGCTTTTGTTATAAACTAGTCACACCGCAAAACATATGAAGTGTGAGTTTGCTTAAAATCCTAGCACTCTGGCTGTAGGGCTAAACATGACTACTGTAAATAGTAAGTCCACTTGAAAGGGGTAAAAATGGGAGTATAATCTAGAATTTCAGAATTTTTAATGTGACTCTAACTATTTTGCTGTCATGAAGCAGTACTTTGACCTCACCTCTTGGCATGAAAAAAACTCCCCACCACCTTGCAACTGTGCAGTGTGCCACTGGGCCATTTTGGACACAGGGTCTTCTACAAAATAATGAGGGTAAATGTTGCAATAACCTCTGTCTGCTGGTATGCAGAGCACTGGGGCTATTCCCCTGTGGCTATTGATGGTGGACATAACTGGTCATCCTTGAGGAACTGTAAATTTGCAGTGTAGCCTCCAGGCAGTATCTAAGTCCTATTGGTTTTATACATGGAAATCAGCTGGTAAGTTGATATTGATTGCAAATTAGTATGAATGGTTTCTGGTAAATATGTAGTAAAGATTTCAGTAACACTCTGAAGAGAAGTTTAAGATATGAGATATTTGGCAGAGTTTCACATTAAGGATTTTGTCCAGAATATACTGTTACATCCCCAGTGAATCGTAGGAGTTAAAAACAATTACCGATACTTTCATGTAGTTTCTGGTAACTTCTCTCCTATTGGAAAAACACCAGGGCTTGAATTTAAGTCATTTATCATCTCTCAGGATATATTGCATGCTTCAATGGTGTAATTGTATCTTTATCTTGCGTTACTTGAAGCAAAAGGGAATATATTGAAACTGCATTCCAGTAAGTGGTTTTGTCTTACAACTTTTCAAATGAGCTTTGTTAGTAGACTGTAGCTCACTGAATATAGTCCTAGGCACTAGCAGTCTGAGAACTCTTCTGGTAACTTCTTGCAGAAGTGTTAAAATCCTACAGGAATTCACTAGCTTACTACTGTTTTTCAAAGTTGGAACATGTTAACTGTGTTTTGTTCTATATGTGCCTAGTTAATTTGATTTAGGTAACTTCCAGTGTAACTTAAATTTCCTGAACACATGCCCAAACTGAAGTTTCAGTTATACAAATGCTCATTAAGCAAAGCAGAAACCACAATAGTAGGTAGCTGCTTGTAAGGGGATTTTGATGGGGAAAGCTTGGATCCCCTTAAATTGTTCCTCGTATTTGAAACGTTGCAAAGCCAGATGTTGGTTTTGCTAGACTGCTCACAATCTTAGTGTATGCCATTTCCCTACATGCCTTAAATGAGACTTTGAACACTTCAGTTCTCAAATCCTAGCGGAGTATTTCTTCATGGTCCTAGAAGATAGCAATGAAGGGAAAACTTGCTCTCTGTTGTGATGTTATTAAGCAAAATACCTTGATTAAGGGGTAAAACAAGCTGCAAGTGTTTTGTTGTACCTTTAAAAAGAAGTTCCTGTTTTGACTTGGAGATGGATTGGCTGGAGGAGAGCTGCTAGACCAAGCAGCTCTTTGTAGAGGCCTGCATACGAATGGTTGAGTCTAATTGTAGTTGAGCACGACTGAACAAAACAAACAGCCACGTTTGAAGTAGCTACTCAACTTTTTGGAGTAAAACTCTTCTCTACTGTCCATAATGTAAGAGAACCAAAGAAAACTTCAGTATGGAATATAAATGTTATCACTGTAGGTGAAAGCTTGTTATTTCTACAGGAAAAAAAAGACAGAAAGAAGTTGTTGTGTTTGGTTTTTTTTTTCCCTTGCTATCATGGTTTTTTGAGTGGTTTTGAAGGATTAGAAATTGGTACTAAGATTTTGCTTTTATTCAGAATGAACAGAAGATTTTCAAATAGCAATGACAGGCTATGGAACATGAGATTTCAGTGCAAGGGATTATTCTAAAACTTGGATGGAAGGAGGTAAAGTGGGGAGGAAAGGGTATTTTAACTGAAGTACTGTAATGTACATACTTTAAAGGATATAATATTTAAAAGATGGAAGCGGATTTGAAGATGTTAATTGAAAAGATTGCAGAAAATCCCAGAACTGACTGGAGAGCTTTGAAGATGCATTCTAATGCTTATTTTGTGGAGAACTAGTTTGTATGGCCACAGTGAAATGAATCAGGGAAAGAATTTTTTTTTTCTTAAATATATAGTGACCAGAATAAAGGGCATGAGCAGGCAGGGAGGCAGAGCAGCTACAGGAGTAAGAGAGAGATATGCCTATGCGCTTGAGGATCATAGATGCGAGCTGCAGAAAACAAGACAGAAGTGAGTATGTGTTGGAAGTAAACATTGGAAGCATATGAAGTTATAGAGAAACATGCAGAATTGAAGCTATTGGGGGAGGGTCAAGGAAGGAGGGAAGTGTGGTCTATCTCAGTTGTTTCTCAATAGAATTGTCAGAGCTTGGGCTTCAAGGTTTGTGTCTTATGCAGGGAAGATAATCTGTTGTGGTTTTATTTGACCATATTGGCTTGTGAGAGCTTTACAGTTTCTGAATACTGGCTTTGGTAGAAGTAAAAGCAATAGAGATTTTGGTTGCATTTAACCAGCTACAAAAATCCAAGTGAAATTCATAAGAGTTTAATGACTTTGTGGTATTACACCTCACCTCTTGGTTTATCTTAACTATTCCCTTTATGTATTTTAATGCCTCTTCAGTGGCAGTAAAAACTGTTTAAAACCTTTTTCAGGTAGTCTTACATCCCATAAATTTGTGTGATCCCCTTCTAAAACCCATTTGTATTTCTGGCTCTAATGGTAATGACTTTCAAAATCCAGCCTCCTTATGTTAAGCTTTTTATAGATCATGCTTTAGATGCAAGGCAACTGGAACTTGGAAGAACCATCTCTGATTAAACTTATTTTCTTTTCCTTTCCCATTTTGTCAACAGATTTATTCACTTGGTTGGTTGCTATGAACCTACAGCATACTTTTGCAAAAAGCCTATGGTGCTATAAAACACTACTGGTGTTTGTAGAACTACTTCACTTCCTCATTCAGTTATAGGGTGTTGACTTTAACAGTGATTAAGATTTACTGACTCCTTAGTATTGGTTGTTTTATAACAGTTCATAACTGAAGACTAATACAATGGATGTCTGTTAATTAGCACTACATAAATGTGAACAAACCAATTCTGGGGTTTGTTTTTTTTGCAGATAACAGTACAGACTTCTGGGCAACTGATGTGAAATGGTTTTCATTACTGGAGAGCACAAACTGGCTAGAGATAATCAGGTTTGCTATATCTATAATTTTCTAGGTTTCAAATTGTTGTTAAATGCATTTGTAGTGGGTTTTCTAGCTAGTTTCTTGAAATATGATTACATTCTTCACCTCCAATAGGAAACAAAATTAAGACAGACTTATGGTCCCATTTTTATACCTTATTTCTCAACTTGAGACAGCATTTTTACAGTGCAGGCTTGTGTTAAGCCTCCCACATTAAAGGATGTAAGAAGTAGCAGATCATTCCAATTAAAATTCTTCCAGCAAACCTATTCAAACTTAACTGATCCAGTAATTTCCATCCTGCACTTAGTCACTTTCTTTCCAAACTAAAGAAACCTATTTGTTTCTTGCATTAAACCTATTCCATGTCTCTGAGCCTTGCCGTTCTTCTCTATGCTCTCTACTTCTGTAATATCCTTTAGGACGGGATGAACTGCAGTATTCAAGATGTTAGCCCACTAAAGTTGTAAAATGACAGTAGTTCTCATTTTTGCCCCCTTCCTCTCCTGATTGTTCCTCAAGTTCTTTTTTCTTCTCTCAGCAGTCCACAGTGAGTAAGTGTTGGAATGGTGTTGGCTAACTTAAGGCTTGTTACAGTGGAATGTTGAGGGGTTTTATTTGTTTTCAGTGTTATTTTGTGCTAGCTCTATTGTCTGCCAGTTTATTCTGTGATCAGCTTGCTACCATGAAGCACTTCTTCAGTTGTTTGCAGTCAGCTTCAGTTCTTTCTACTCTTAATAACAATCAATAAATATTGATAGTTATTCCTTCCTTAGTCCAGAATTTAAATCTATGTTGAATGAGAAGTTCTAGTGAAGATCATATGTTGCAAAATGCATTGACATAACCAAGACTACAAGTAATTTAAAGTAAATGCCAGACCAAGTTCCTGTTCTTACATTGTTTTGAGACTGGTCATTTCCATACTTGGATCCAGTTGCTTCCTGGATCAGCCTTTTCTTGGCTGTTGCAGTTAGTAGGAATGCCTTCTCAGCTTTTCTAGATGCTAGAACAAAGAATATGACAACTCCACACTTAGGAAATACTGCCAGCTTCTATTAGTGACCTAAGCAGTTGCAAGAATCTTAATTTGTGTGCAGGCTTTAGCTGGAAATTACTAACTTTATGAAGAGATTGGTCTAGAAACCAACAATGTTATTTGTGATTTTTATGTGATCTTTAATTCCACTCAGTCTTCCTTGTGTAATGATAATCTCTGAATAAATTTTTTCTGCATGTTTACAAGAGCTGATTTCTGATCCTTCCTTCTGCCTCTTAAAACCAGATTATAGGAGAAATGTAGTGTGTAGTAGATAACAACGTAAGTGTGGTGATGTTGCCTCTTTCCAGGATAAAGATCTGGCTTTTAGCAATTGTAATATTTTTGTGTATGTGCGATGGCTGCTATTGATCCAGAATAAAGTATTGTATTACAAGTGTACAAAGATAACAACTGGAAATGCATGACCAATGGCCAAATAAAGATATCTCTTGAAAGTTTGCTCTTGAGGCTAAACAGTTCTTCACTTACACAAGTGAGCGTTTTGTTGTTTTAAAGGACGAGTCAAATTTCAGTGATATGGTCTAACCCGTTTTAGGGGAAACTAATATAAGAAACTGAATTGTAAAAATCCTATGAAAATGCTCACTTATCTTTTCCTGTTCCACAACAGACGAGTCTTGAGGAAAGCAATAGAAGTTGCTGAGTGTCTGGAAAGACAGCATACAAATGTTCTCCTTATAGGTAAGAATTTAATTAAATCATCCTATATATGTTTTTTAAAAGTTGTTTCAAATTTCTTTAGATGCAGCTTAAGCTGTAAGTTTCTAATTGTGGTAGAGGCTGTATATAGCTTACTCGAAGTACCAGACACCTAAATATCTCACACTCCTGGAAATGCTTCCTGTAGTTAAAAAACATAAGCATACTTACAGGCTAAGAGAAATATGTTGTGAATGAGAAAGCTGTTGATAAATTGGCATGAGAGCCATACTACCTCTTGTTTATGCATTCCTGTTTCCTAATTTATTTTATTAAATGTCTCCCAGACCTTTTGCTGTACTTTAAGGGGAAAAGGGGGATACCTATACAAAGAACAGCATGAAAACATTCTAGAAAGATGTTTCTCTGTTCTAGATACAGACTGAATACTATGTAGTCTCTATCAAAAATACATGAAAGATGCAATTATTGTGCATGTCTTGAGGATGAGGAAAGTGATCACATGGAAAACCAAACTCAGTGTTAACCACCGAGCTATTTTTGGATTAGTAATGTAGTTGTTTTTATCCCCAACACTGTCATTTGAGAAACCTAGCATGGGGAAAAGATGTTTCTGGAAGGCACCTGAATGCATGTTCCATGGGGAGGCAATTTCACACCTTGTGAAAAGATGTGTGCAGGATAGGGCGGGTAAGGGCAGATAGCTGGCCTGGTAGCATAGGGCAGGAGGGGCAGTTTGTGCATTGTGGGAGACTGAAGGGCACAGGCATCAAAGTTGTAGTAAAAGCTTTTTTCACAGGTTTTATTGTCAAGGTATTATCCTAGTATAAAAGTTCAAGAAACCTTACATTCCATTGGAAACATGGATTAACTTCTTTCTTATGCTATAACACTTGCAATAAATTGTGTGCATTTCTGATCTTGAAACACAATTTTCTTTATGTGGAGCTAGCAATGCTTCACTTTCTTACTCAGTTCTAGGAATGACTGCCCTGGTTCTGGCTAGGATAGAGTTAACTTTCACCTGAGCTGGGAGAGGAACCCGAGCTGGTGGCCCCTGTGGCTGGGGGACACAGCTGGGATAGGTGACTAAATAGCCAACAGCTAGGATAGTTTACCCAAATTGGCCAAAGGCTGTTCCATCCCATCTGACATCATGCTCAGTATATAAGTGAGGAGAGTGCTGAGGGGAGTCTCCTGCTATTTGGGAGGTAGCTGGGAATCAGGATTTGGTATGAGCTACTGTACTGTAAATTAGTGCTTCAGTATTTTCTGTTATTGGATTTTGTTTTCCATCTCTGTTTCATTTTCTTCTGTTATTCTCTTAAACTTGTTTTTTATCTCAGCCCTCGAGCTTTGCCTTTTCTTTACCAATTCTCCTCCCTATCCAACTGGAGGGTGGAGGGGAGTGAGCAAGAGACTGTGTTGCTTGGTCCTGAGTTGTGTTAACTATGACAGTGACTTAGTAGACAATATGGTCTCTGTTCTTTTCTGTAGAAGAGAGTGCTACTGATCTGTGCTGTGTAATCTCTAGTCTTGTTCAAGTGATGATGGATTCATACAGCAGAACAAAGTCAGGGTTTCAGAGCCTTATTCAGAAGGAGTGGGTAGTTGGAGGACATGGCTTTTTGGATCGTTGCAACCACTTACATAAAAGTGACAAAGAAGAGGTATGATTTTTTCATTACTTTCCTTACTATTTAGAAGTTTACTTGGTGTAAGGAGGAATTTAGATGTCAGTCCAGAAGTTCTGATTACTCTAAGGATAGAACCATAGAATAGTTTGGGTTGGAAGGGACCTTTAAAGGCCATCCAGTCCAACCCCCCTGCAAGGAGCAGGGACATCTCCAACCAGATCAGGTTGCTCAGAGCCCCATCCAGCCTGGCCTTGAATGTTTCCAGGGATGAGGCATCCACCATCTCTCTGGGAACCTATTTCAGTATTCTACCACCCTCATTGTGAAAAATTTTGTTTTGTTTTATGGGTTGATATTTTCTACAGTGTCACTGTTTTTGCTGTTGAAAGTTCAGCACTATCTTTTTAACTAAAAAGAACATACATGGAATTGCCCATTCAATCTTGGAGTCTTTTGAAAGATAAGTATTTAATGTCCTTAAGCTGGGTTAAATGCTAGTAGTGTCCATAGAAGTAACTCAAGTGAACTGCATATTCTTGTCACATCTAGAGTTAAACTTTCTACTATGTTGCTAAACTTAGTAGTTTAGCAGTCTTGCATGTCCATTTTTGGGGTTTTTTTGGGAATAGATCAGATTGCTATACAGAATGGAAGTAGTAAGTGTAAACTGACTAGCTCTGATCAGGAATTGCCATAAACTAGTTTAACTTACTATGAAAGTTGCTGCCATGCAACCTTTTAAAGTTGGCAAAGCAAATGAGTGCAAATTGCAGTTAGAAAGCGTTCAACTCTTCTGTCAACAATTGGCCAAGGGTACCTCAGATGATGCTGCTTCAGAGTTCAGCCAAAGTTATATGTAGCAGTTCTGTAGTTAACCAGATTGTTTTCCTTAAGATTTGTATTTGGAGACATTAAAGACTGTAAAATAAATAGTCTGCATGGTGGAATTTTTTTCTGAAACTGAATGCAGTATTTTCTCTACTTAGGCTCCTGTTTTTCTGCTCCTACTAAATTGTGTTTGGCAGTTGGTACAACAGTATCCTCCAGCATTTGAGTTCACAGAAACTTACTTAACTGTCTTGTCAGACAGCCTCTATGTGCCTATTTTTAGCACTTTCTTCTTCAACTCACAACATCAAAAAGACACTAATACGGTAAGAGGTTTTTATTTTACGGATGCAATACGTTGGAGACCAGATTTTATGATGACAAAAAAGAAGATAACTGAGGGAATATATTACTTCTAATGTGTGGCTATGAGTTCATGTTTATTGATCTTCAATGAAAATGGAGCTCCTAAACCTAAGAGGAATATCCTGCTGTCCTGCAGAATAAGTTACCTACAGAATTATTGTATAGTGTCAACATTTCCTGAATGTTGATTCACGTTTGGTTCATTTTTTGCTAGCCTAAGAAGCTGGAAGCAATTGCAGTATCCTCTGCAAGGCTGCATGGAGTCTAAAAGGAAAAAAAAAGTGAGGATCACTGTCTTGCATAAAGCATTGATCATAAAATTTAAACTAGTAGCACTACATAACTGCAGTTTACTTTTGAAGTCTGGAGAAGCTTATACCACAAATCCTAACATGCCCCTTGCATTTGAAGAATTCAAGTTTGTCTCCTGTCCAATTTTTTAAACTTTATTTTTTCCTCAGATGGCTTAATCTTATTTTCAACTGTGAAAAGGCATTCTTAGTGATGTCTCATTGCACTGTTGAAATTAAATACTGTCAGAAGTTACAGAAAACTATATAGACAGAGCCTTCGTGTCTCACATCTAATAATGTTCTGCTATTGAATGTATAGAAATCATGAGTGTTGTTGCAACTCTGTGGCCCCTTCTATGAAAAGCCAGTTTTTTAATTTCACCTTGACTTGGTCAGAATTCCTTTCTAGCAGTATTAATTGTGACCTGTGTGTTTTGACAGAGTGGTGAAGGCTTCAAGACACAAAGCAGTCCTTTCAGATTTCTTACGGTGTGGGACTGGTCTGTGCAGTTTGACCCCAAGGCCCAGGCTTTCCTGAACAACCCTCTTTATGCAGAAAAGCCAAAACCAGATAAAAGTCAACGTAAAACTACACGATTTAAAGTAAGATATGTGGTGCTTAACTGCTTTGTTTTTTTAAAATTATAAAAATATTTTGCAAAACTCGTACTTCAAATGTACTCACGGGGGAAGTATTGGTGCGTTTTTTTAATTGACAAAATATGCGTACACATCAGACTCGCCTGGATCTTAATAATCCAGTAATCCGTCCTCAGTTATAAATAATGGGTTTGCAGTTACCATGCATAGCTGTGAACTTAGGGGTTTTCCTCATAATTTTGAGCAAGTGTAGTGGTAACTCATGGGAGTTAACATCCAGGTGAGTTGCACTGACATGTTTGAAGTGAATTTATGTTGTTGTTCCACAGAGTATCTAACTGAAATACATATCAGGTTTATAATTGCCTCTCTAATTTTGTCTGAGTGTAACTGGAGTGTGTGCATGCACTTGGAGAGGACAGCAACCAACAACAAAAACTGTCTAGAGTATGGAGGGTTATGGGTGGGCTCTCATTACTGGAAAGTAGCACAAATTCAGTAAGAAAAGGTTTTTTGGGGGGTTTGAAATATCCCTGTTGGTTAAATTCTGTTCTGTGCAAAGCATGCTTGAGTGAGACACTGTCAGTGTTATCTACAGCAATCGGGGAGCTCTTACACAGCGGGATGTGATGAGTAACCTCTGTATAAAAACTTGTAAATCGAGTGCTCTTTGATTTGTGTGGCTAGCTTAAACCAAACATGGAAGTCTAATACTTGAATCTATGCAAAGAATTCTCCTTTTTCAAATAAAAATGCTTTATTCAATATTAGTTCATTGCTATAATTACAGCGCAGGGAAGGTATTTGGGAATACTAAGTACGCTGTGTGAAGCATTTGGCATATTAGCCACTAAAGAGTAACAGTTTTAGACCCTACAGCAAAGCAGTGGCTGTGGTTAAGTGACTTTGTTGCTTATAAGTATTTTCTGAATAAAAGTTATGTTTTTCTTTCTCTTAAGATGTTTTCTAAGTCCCATCAATATTCATCTCACTATATTTTTCTTTTCTTTACTTTTAAAGCATCAGCGGCAACTCTCTTTGCCATTGACACAAACAAAATCTTCCACAAAGAGAGGATTTTTCAGGGAGGAAACAGATCACTTAATTAAAAACATTCTGGGTAAAAGAATTGGCAAGTTCATAAATTCTTCAGATGAACCTTCTAATAGCTTCAGGGAATTTTATGATAGCTGGCATAGTAAACCTATTGACTATCATGGTCTCCTGTTGCCTTGCATCGATGGCCCTGAAATCAAAGTCTGGGCACAACGGTATTTACGATGGATTCCTGAAGCCCAGCTTCATGGTGGTGGTACAATCGCTACAACTGCCAAGATTTTGGACTTGATGGAGGAAGTGCAAAGCTTGCAGGTGAAAATGGATGAAGAACGTAGTCAAGCTATTTCTGGAGATATACATTCTGTTCCACTGCTGAGAAATTCTGCTCGTTTGTCATCCTTGTTTCCATTTGCTTTACTTCAGAGACAGTCTATCAAACCAGCTTTACCCACTAGCACCTGGAAAGACTTGGAAGATGAAGAGGACTTGGTCAAGAGGGATGACGAATTTGTTGATCTATGTGGTGATATGTTATAAAGTCTATGTAAAATAAAGTATGAATTGTATGTGGCTAAGCTCTGAGTTCTAAATGTTGTGCTGTATCTTTGTATAAGGAACTCACTCAAGCATCTGCAGCCTGTTTAATGGGTGTGTGGGGTTAAAAAAAAAATGGTTGGAAAGAACTGGTTGCCATGATTAACTGAGCATATTTTGAACTTCCATTTCACTCTGACAGCACGTATTGCAGAAACACATTTTTAGCATAGATGTAAGAAAACTCTAGGCTAGAGTAGCTGCGTGGCCACTTTGGGAGGGGAAAAAAAAAAAACCTCCAAAACCATTATTTTCTGATGTAAAGGTGGAATACTAAATCCATACAGCAACAATCACTATTTTAACATAAAATATCTTCCCCTTAAGCTGAGAGTACTATAATTGGAAGTACTGTGCCTAGGAACTGTTAATACATCTACATTTCCACCTTTCATGTAGAATAAACAGGGGAAGGTGCAATAAAGTGTGTATTCACAAATAAGCTTTTTACATCTGATGAATGAAGTTGTGGTCAGTCAGAGTTTTCTGTCTACTGTGGCATCAGCTGAAGTCATGTGCTTAACAAGCTCATCTTTTCTGACAGCATTAATCTTTGGCTTGCAGCACTTCACCTTGTGTGGAATTATAATAGCAGCTTGGCTGCTCTAAGCCTGTGCCTGCACTTAGCTTAAGGATCAGATGCAAGAGCTTAACTACACATTCTGGCTAGGATAGAGTTAACTTTCACCTGAGCTGGGAGAGGAACCCGAGCTGGTGGCCCCTGTGGCTGGGGGACACAGCTGGGATAGCTGACTAATTAGCCAACAGCTAGGATAGTTTACCCAAATTGGCCAAAGGCTGTTCCATCCCATGTGAAACCATGCTCAGTGTATAAGTGAGGAGGGTGCTGAGGGGAATCTCCTGCTACTTGGGAGGAAACTAGGCATCAGGATCTGCTGTGAGCTATTGCACTGTTTTGCCTTCTTTTCTTTACCAGTTCTCCTCCCTGTCCCACTGGATGGGGCCGGGGGAGTGAGTGAGAGACTGTGTAGTTTGGTCCTGAGTGGAGCTAAACTACAACAAAGTCCTACTGCATGGCTGCTGTCCTATATGCCCTTACTGCCTTGGAATATTAAGTCCTAGATGTTTGCTGTTAATTGTAAGAAATAGCCTGACTGAGATTCTAAATTGCCCTTCCACATAGAAGGGAAGACTTTCTTTCTGTAATCCCGCAGTGAAGCTGGCTTTGCAGGCTGTTGCCAGTTGTCTTGAGTTGGTGGTGCAGCTTATGAATGTGGTGTTCATACCATATGAACACTTGCATCCTGTTACTGGATGTTATAACAGTACCTCAGTGAAAAAAGCCATAAAAAAATGCCTTTTGACCTTGATCTACTGCATGTATGTTTATATATAAAGTATTTTTACTGCAAATAATCTTCTTCTGTAAAGGTGAATATTATGTGACTGTCAAATCTATTTTGAATGGAATATTATGTGACTGTCAAATCTATTTTGAACGCTTAAGTTCTAGAATGCCACAAGAATGAATGCAAGTCAAAATCAGTTACACTGAGAGGGTAGACATTGAATGTTTTCTCTGTTCTCATACCAATTTAGAAATCCATGCTGGAGAATTTAGCTGGTGGAGAAACTTGCTTAAATTGGATCAGCTCAGTGTGATTGGGGATATTAAGCTGTGTTACTGGTCAGTTACTTCACACTGAGTTGTATTTATAGCAAAAGTTTATCAGCAGTTGTCAAAAATATTTATTTTAGCATATTAAAATTTACTAATGGAGAAAGGGGGAAAACTTAATGCAACTACACCAAACTGAAGCTTCCCAAGTCTTGATTGCCTTAAGTCCTAGTAGTGTGAGGACAAGACTTGAGTTCGTAGTGTTTTATTTTAAAATACACTAGTACTTACGCTTTCTTCTGTGATCATACAGCTAGCACTTGCTAGAATGGGCTGTCCTGCACATGTTGTTCAGACTTTATTCTTGTAGTTCCAGTGACTCATGTGCGCAATAATACTGTGCATGTTGAATGACCAATGCATTTTTATGGTGAAGGAATGCCTATCATTTTAAGGTCATCTGGGTTCAAGGGGTTTTTTTAAACACTGCTATTAGAAGAAAATATTAAATTGATTTTTCTGTACTTTTGATCAAACTGTTGTAATGTTTCAGTCATTAAGATTACATATTTATGTTAGAGAACAGATGTTGGACATCTTATTTGTACATGTTATCAGAAGTTTATGTAGAAGAGAAACATGTATGTGGAATTGAACATGAGAACACTTCTAATGTAGAGTAAATACCATTGTTATTGGTTTTCTGCACTGTGGAATTGGCAATGTACTTAATATTTTTACTCCAGGCTTCTGTTTATACCTCCAGGATTTTACACTGAATGCAAGCTAGAAGCTTTACAGTTTGGGTTTTTTTAATACTGTTATTTCTCTCTAGTGGGCTGTTTGGAGGGTGTCAATAAAATATACTTTTGACATATTTGTCCTGCAATGAGAATATATGTTTAAGCTTATATTTTGCAAGTGATGCTTTAAATCGTAGGAAACTTGACCATCTGCAGTGAGAAGGCTTTCCTGGTTACACGCTGGGTTTTTACAGACTGTTACAGGGAGGAAGCTGTGCTTACTAGAGAGGTGCTGTCAGTTCAGGAAAGAGGAAAGTTCAGTGTCGTGTAGTAGGATGACTATGGAAAGCTACTAAAGTGGTTTAGAAGGTGTCAGCTGGATGTCAGTATTCGAGGGTTTATTAAACACTGTTTATTTCAGCCTTAGCAATGTACTTGTCTTACACCATTTTAAAGGGGAACATTGTCCTTAAAATGTTAAACCAAGCAACTTCTTGAAATCGGTACAGTGGGGTATTTCTCAAACTGAGTAGGTCTTGAGCATGGATTGGGAGATGGTCACAGTAAGCTGTAGAGTACAAATTTAAAACCTCTGATTTTGTTTTTTTTTTCCCAGAGATTGAAAATTATGACCTTCTGTACAAAAACAGCATTAGTGCAAATCACATATTCAAAAATCATGCCACTTTGCGTATTTCCTAAAGAGAGTGTTACAAGACTGAACAGACTTGTTTTTGGAGTCTCGTGCAGCAATGGCTTATGCAGTGGCTGTGAAGTGCCGGGTCACCTTGCAACGCAAGGTGTGCCTCTGCCTCACCCACATCTTGTAAAGATCAGTGTCTGTACTTTGACCGCTTGGCTTTGGTTTAAGGCTGCATTCACTAGTGAAAACATTCAGCTATTGCTGGACACCATATTGTAATGCAAACAGATACTTTATAAAGGTATTTACAGCCAACTTGGCCTCCTGCTGCAGTTAAAGCTTTTTCCATTCATGCTCAAAGCATGGAATTGTAACTCCAGGAGGTAGCAGAATACTTTCTGCCGTAGATGTCTTAATGAGAGATTAGTTTTGTCACACCAGAGGTTAGCTTCATTCTAATCTAGCTGGAAACTTCATACGCAGTATTTACTGCCTGGTACTCCCCTGAGAAGAGCTAAGTTTTGCATAAAACCCTATTTAGAAATTATGTGGGATAGACTTCATTTTCTGGGAGAGGGAGGAGATGGATTAGTGAACTCTTGAGGCCAAAACCAGCATTCTATACAGAGAACTATATATGCTTTTCCAGGATGAATTTAGCGGTTGGGGTGGGGGTGGGTGGGAGTGGCAAAACCCTTCTCGTGGTCTCAGGTCCTTTATCTTGGTTTATAGTAAAGTTAACTTGCGACAAATGCTTTGTCAGCATGTACAGGATGGCAGAACTGTTACCTGGTGGGATAGTAGAGTTATCTTGGAAAGGAGTTGACACAGAAGGTGAGGATAGCTGATGTTTGAGCTGGAGAAACAATTCTGTGAGGAGGGCACCTCCACATTGACTACAAAAGGAGTAGAAATGGGGTTGTTCAGGCTGTGTTAGAGGAACATGGTACAGACTGCAAACAGTTCTGAGTCCCAGAGGGGCTTGCTTGGGAGGTTAAGTTTGACTTTAAACAGTATCAGCTTTAAATGTGTTGTGGAGGCTGAGAAGAGGTTAATAGACGACTGCTAACATCTTAGCAAGTGTTTGTATAGGCCAGGGATGTTTGATGCTGCTACGATTTGGACTACGGTGAAGCCTCATGTGGAAACCCTATTGAACTGTAAATGCTATTGCTCAATTGCAGCATATTACTCCACTTCCAGTGAGCATTTGGTTTCCTAGTGTTTTTGTTTCAGCAGTCCAGTAAAATTAAATAGATTATGCCTGGATGCTTAAAGCAGGCAGATAACCTCTACCTAGGAGGTGCATTTGTTAATTTATTTTGTGAACAGCAGAACTATGAAGACTGATTTCCCATGGCTGTGTCTTGTCTGGCCATACCACAGTTCTCTCAACTTAATTTGTTCTTCTGGCATTTCCTACCCATGCTCGTACCATAGCATCTTCAGTCCTCCCTCCATCCATCTCCTCTCTGTTCTTAAGTCACATTTGTCATGGCTACTAACTTGCTGCTAACATGCCACCCTGTACCTGCAGCTCAGGCGTGATTCAAATCTGCAGTTCTCAGGCTGAAAGCAATGCTACTCCCAAATAGGAAAAGCTGCTAATTTACAGTCAGATCAGGTATCCCAGATTTCCCATAATGCAATTTTTTTTTTCTTTATCATGGGTAATGTCTGGTTTTGTGTTCTGAAATAAACTTTTCATTACGCTGTAGGAGCCAAAATTCAGGCTAGGATACCACTGAGTTTCCTGGAAATCAACTGATGTTTGTATGACTTCTGAAAGGTCACTTATAATCCTTATTGTTATTTTAATTCCCATTTGGAGAAAATTTCCACTTAAGAACAGCTAACATTTAGAATTAATGTACAGGTTTGCTAATTAAGAGCGTAAATATTCAAGTGTTTGTAAAATACTAGTAAGCTTTTAAATGTCAGAGCTTTGTGGGCTCACTAGCCAGCTCACTTTGCAGTCAGTGGGATTCACTTCCCTTTGTGTTTCTACAGACATTGATTTAAAGCATGTTTATGCATTAATGTGATGACAGAGAACCAAATTTTATGCAGAGGGTGTAAGTGCTCATTGCTTCATGTTTTAGTAATGATGCAAGAAGCTATTTCAACTTTCACTATGACCCCAATTCAGAAATCAAACCAGGATGCTCCTTACCAAGCTCCTTAAGTTCCCTACACAGATGAACCCAGTTTGTTTCCTACAAGACACTTCCTGCATTTTCCAGTTTCCCATCTCACACTTTCCACTGTTGGTTCAGTCTTTAAAAAATCTTGACATGCTTTTCTGATGGCTATTCATTTAAGTTTGGAAAAGATTGGTTTTACACCTACCATCTCTACATCGTTTTTCCTATTGCGTTCTCCTGAGGTGGTCTGAAAGCCAGACAAGAAGTACTACAGATGAATTAACCAGTCTTTTCAAAGTACAAGGTCCCTCACTTCGCTGCCAATATGGAGCATGGCAGCTCTGGTATAATTATTTAGAATAAGTAAAATCCTCCAGTGCAGCATTTTTCACAAGCAAAAAAAATGCATCAAAGAAAAAGCAGAGTAATAATCCCAAGCTGTTTTCTAATGTAGTGTGTTCCTGTAGCTTTCAGTACTTTCCTGTATTGATGCCTGCAGTGAAGAGTCGTAAGTGACTGAAGAACAATGATCTGTTCTCCCAGCAGGGTTTGGGTTTGGGTTGTACCCAATGCGGGGCAACCGCAGACGGCTGCCAAAGGGGGTCCTGCTGTGCACTGCCCAGCAGTGTGCTCCCGCCACCTTTGCTGTTAGTCCTGTGTAGCTGCCAGCTGGTCTTATGGAAATACATATTTTGCTTTTGTGGATTAGGTTTCTGTCAGATCAGCTTGTTGAGCCAAATCACCCCATGGGGGTGCACGAGGAAACAACTGGAGTGAATTTTTTTGAGGATGCCCTTTTCAATACACAACCCCCAGTTCCAGCAGATGAGGTGAATGGTGGAACCACAATTGCAGTAAATCTAGCTCTCAAATTGCCGTGTTGTTGAAAAAGAGATAAATCCTGGAAACCACATCTAATGTGTGGCTAGCTGAAATGTTGTAAATAATATGCACAGCTAACTCCAGCTATTTAACGCTTCTGAGAAAAAAAGAAATACAAAGAAGAAAAAAACACAACCAAAACCAGCTTTTGTTTGAGGTTGCCTGTGGAAGCCTTACAGGGTGATTTAAAGAATAGTTGAATTGGATCTGACCTGTTTGCTACAGTCAGAAGGTAAGGTAAACAAAACCAGTTAATTCAATCTATGGTCATTGAAGACACTCTGATGCTCTTCAGGCCTGTTGTTTCCTTAGGCTGTGCTTCGGTTTGGATTGGCAGAGATTTTAAATATCATCATGCTGCCTGGGCTGTGATTACGCTGTGATGGAGTGCGGCTGTTGAAAAGCAAAAATCATGTTCTGACTTGTAACCTGAAAACAACTATCACTTGGAAAGTGATTTTTGGATTCCTGATGCATTCCAGCTTTTCTCTTCTAAACTTCAGCCACGTACAGCTAAGCTGATGAGTTACTCCTCCCCGCTGTCCTGAGCTCTTTTAGCATGTTTTCCTTGTTTACTTCTCATTTTTATTTAGATTTAATGTAGGTGACGTGCTTTGTCCATACACAGCCCATCATCTGTCTCAGGTGTAGGATGAAACTCTCTCCATTCTGACTGAGAGACCCCAATTTTCTGGCGATATTTATCTACCTGGTGTCGTTCCTGAGGCACTGGCCCTTTTTATGATTCAAGTTGTGGCTGAATAGCTATCTGGCAGAGATTATGATTAAAAGGGCTAGTTACTGAAATGAAACACAGTAATAGTAAAACTGTTACTTAATGTCTTGGCATTAAGTAGAGGCTGTAGGAACATGCAAAGCCTCTGGAGTTCTGTAGGTAATAATGAATGCTGCAAACAGCTGAGATACTATTACCAGGGATCCAGACTCACTTAGGCGGCGGGAAATGACCAAGCGTAAATGTTTCCTCATAATCTTTGGATCTTAGAGTAATAATAGCCCTACTGGTGCTGGCTGCCGACATTAATATTCTGCCTAGGCTGGTAGACTTCCTTCCCCTTTTTGGACATTCTCCCTCTCAGCTGTTCATGCAGAACCTGCTGCCTACCAGCTCCACTGTCACAAGGCAAATGTCTCTCCAGCTGCAATGCACACTCAGAGGGAGAAGTTGACTTACATCTTTGCATTTGTCAGAGGAGCATTGTATACAGCTGTTCCACCCACCAATAAGTTTCTTTCGAAAAGTTATATTCAGTTAGTTAAATAATATCTGAGTATACTGAACTGGAGCTGAAAAGGTAAATTTAATCACAGGGCTGAAAAGGAATTATTTAATACACTTGAAGGCCTTTAAGTGAGGAAATGAGGACTAGGACTTTTTTCATGGACATGGTGGGGAAAAGAAGCACAGTATTGGGTCTGGCAAGCTGTGCCCCTGCAGCCCACGGAGGCCCACGGAGGAGCAGAGATCCCCCTGCAGCCCGGGGAGGACCCCACGCCGGGGCAGGCGGGTGCCTGAAGGAGGCTGTGGCCCTGTGGGAAGCCCACAGTGGAGCAGGCTTCCGGCAGGACCTGTGGACCCCACAAGGGACCCACGCTGGAGCAATCTGTTCCTGAAGGACTGCACCCTGTGGGAAGGACCCACACTGGAGCAGTTCATGAAGGACTGTAGCCCATGGGAGGGACCTCACACTGAAGCAGGGGTAGAGGGTGAGGAGTCCTCCTCCTAAGGAGGAAGGAGCAGCAGAGACAACATGTGATGGACTGACCACAACCCCCATTCCCCATGCCCCTGTACCACATGGAGGTGGGGAGAAGGTAGAGAAATCGGGAGTGATGTTGAGCCTGGGAAGAAGGGAGTGGTGGAGCGAAGGTGTTTTAAGATTTGTTCTTATTTCTCATTATCCTATTCTGATGTTAATTGGCAATAAATTAAATTGATTTCCCCAAGTTGAGTCTGTGTTACTTATGACAGTAATTGGTGAGTGATCTCTCCCTGTCATTATCCAGACCCATGAGCCTTTTCCCATATTTTCTCCACCTGCCTTGTTGAGGAGGGGGAGTGACAGAGAGGCTCAGTGGGCACCTGGCTGCCAGCCAAGGTCAACCCACCACAGACACTTAAATAGTTGCACTCTTTAACAGCATCTGTTTTTGTGTGTGAGTTTTCGGGAAGCTTTTATGGTGGGATTTTCAGGCATCTTCTTTCTTAAACAGTTTTGGTCCTCCTGTATATTCCATGCCATATTTTCTCATGCTAACAGCAAAATTAAGTTCCTGCTACTGTCAGCTTGGAGTACCTTCATAAAAATTATTTGCTGAAGTTTTTTTGTTCCGTTGCAGTAGTATAGCTAAGAGCAATGTGGCCTTGCAAAGCATCAGAAATAGCTCCTGTCAGAGAACAGGATGTTAGAAACACTTAGCACCTTGTATTAACCTTATTTTAACAATGACTAACGAACGCGTATTTAAACATGACGTTCATATCTGATGCCAGTTTACAATCCTGGGGTTGTGCATATGTAGTGCTTTGGTTATAAGAAGTAATGCTTTGGTTTCGGTTGCAGGATGTTTATGACTGATGGTGAAGTGCCAAGTTGGTTCTTAAATTCCAGGCTGGGTTTACAGCTAGGAAAACAGAGCCCACTTGATTTAAAGAAGAAGGAAAGTCCTAAATTTGTTTTTTCACAGAGCTGTGTTTCAGAGTGAGACTATGCTTCCAGGACAGGGAGCGCTTTCTTTGCTTTGGCGTAGTGCCTAGTCCTGCTCTCCTGCTGTAAGCAGTGAGAGAGCACCTCGCTGGATTTCAGCCACAGGTGCGTTTTGACACTTAAGGCCAGTAAAAGCTTAAGTGTCTCTGCTCGTGTGTTTGTTCTGCAGAAACGCAAGAGTTGCATTTGCTGCTCCATAATGTACGATATGAACAATGGGACTAACATTAGTTTTAGGGGATTTTTCAAGGTTTGTTGTTTGTTTGTTTTTTAATTTCTCTCTGAAGGACTTACTGTGTAGTAAATAGCTGTTAAGTAAAATCATTGTTTTACCCTTTGGCAAAGAAAATTAAGCTGGTGCCTCAGTAAACCTTAGGGAAAACACTTAGTGAGAAAAGACCATACACACCAAAGTAGGACACCTTGATATAGATGGCTGACTCATCAGTGTGACATATTCTGTGTTAAATGTGGAAAGCTCAGATGTCACTTGTATCTCAGCAGGAGCAGAAAGAGGTTTATTTTTTCTCCCAAAGATGACTTATAAACCAGAGACCTTGACTTACTGTCTGTGCAGGTGAAAACACTGACATGCTGTGCAGCTTCTCTCCTTCCCCACTGCAGCTGAGGGCCTTCCCTGCAGATGCGTCAGTGGTGTTTGGAGATTCCTGGACCATGCCAGGGCCACCTTCTTAGGCTGTGGGATATATTTATATTACCAGTCATCAGCTGGGTTTCTCCACTGAGTTTTTGTTTCTAACTTCAGTTTTAATTTGCAACAGGTAATAATTCAGCTAATCCTTTTTTCTCCTCCCACGGGAAGTCATTGGAGTCCTGAAGATCTAATCCTGGCTTCAGTAACACAGCTTATTGCTGTGAGCATCAGGCCACCTCTGGTAGCCGTGGGAGGCAGATTTTTGGAAGGCCTAAAAGGTAGGCTATGTTTTGTAGCTAGTCCTGCAACTGCCTGCATCAGCACGGGAAAGTGATCTGATAGCCACTTGCTACACACTGCTGTTAGTCTAAGCATGAGGCTTTAAGGCAGACAGGTATCAATGTCCTGGCTTGAAGATATAATTTAACGGTAAATGGATTCAAGAGAAAAGGAAAGCTGCTTCTGCCACGTTCAAAGCTAACTTTTGCAACAACTTAGTACCTTTTAAAAAAAAAGATTATAATGCAAAAGTAAGCGGCCATCAGGAAGACAGGAGTCCATGTAACTGAACAAGCGATGCAAGCACTTTTTACACTTTGTTTCCTTTTCCTCCCAGGTATAGAAAAGTATTTTGGAGAACTTTCTCGTGCCAAGTCTTTCAACATTATTTTTGTCAGGCTCACTGGCTCTCTCCTAGTGCTGCTGCATGTCTGGGCATGCAGAGAAATGTACTCAGCTGCCAGTTTGCTCTCGAGTCAGTGAGGCATTTGTCTAGTGAGTCCCCTTTCCCCATTCCAGGATCTCTAGGAAAAAAAAGGAAAAAAAACCTTTCCAGCTATACTGTGTATTTCAGGTGCTGATTTAGCTTTTTGGCTTCAACAGTGAAGCCTCAAATCCTCCATCTTCTCTCTCAATCTAGTTTTCAGGGAGAAAATACCCACTAAAAGGCAGAAACATGAGCATGCTATAGACATACAAGGCTGATTGTAAAATTAATGCTTTATCATGAGTTTTCTGATAGTTCCTGACTACTAGTCAGGTTTCTGCCCTGTTTGAATTCACTGTGATTGCTACAAATACTACTATTAAAAAGTCTGAGACATTCTAGAATCACACTCCTCTGTGTCTCATGGTTAGAACTTGTATATAATCTTTACTTAGTCATGTGCAGGTAGTCTTGTGTTTGGTGCTACACAAGTACATAGCAGGAGTTCTTACATATTTATAGATCATTAATGAACTCTTAAATGCAATCAGTATTTGCAAAAATGTACTAATTCAACTGGACAGCAACAAGTTTTTAAATAACTGGCTAACCTCAGAGACAATGTTGTGTTTAACGCTCAAATGCTCATCAACATATACTATGCTGCTAACATGTCCTAAATGGCCTTTGTCCGAGCTATTCAACTTATTACTTTAATTTGAACTAAGAATGTAATCTGAAGTCTAGATTTAAATTAAAAAGTCCTTGCATATCCCCTATGAAGAGCTTTCTGTTTGAATAACAGCTCTTTTGCATTAAATATATTAATAAATGTTTGCATGGATGGTAAAGTGTTAGCCAGTGGAATCTCTTTAAAAGCCATCACATAGAAATGATCTAGTGATAATATCGTTTTACAATACTGAACACAGATTTTGTGGCACAGATACAATACAGTGCAGAATTAACAACAACAAAAAAATCAATCCACATTTGATTTGTTTTAACCCTATGGGAAAATGTTCACAGGAAAATATTCTCAAGCTTTCTGCCGTGTATTCAATGGGGGCACCTGGAATACAGGTCAAAACAGAAAAATGGCATTGCCGGTGGAGTGCTCTGCTGCTGACTGAGCAGTCTCACTTCTGAACTCCCCCAGTTAAGAGCAACTGCACCCCCTTGAAAAAATGTCTTCAGGAATTTTCTCCCTTTGCCTAATCAAATCCATGTTTGGTGTCTAGCAGGTCGTGATGGCAACAACTGTGCAAAGTAGTTCACAGCAAGACAATGAGACATAGTGTTCTCTAACACTTGCGTTGCACAAAATTTCATTCTTGCATGTTTTCAAAGCCGACTTTAAATGTAACAAGCTAATTAGATATGCTTCCATTCTGGTTTGACTTTTTAATGAATTGAAGAGAAGTGTAACGCAAAGATGTCTGCATGTTTAATCTACAAATGTTTAGCGATCGTTTTTGCTCCCTGGATAGAAGGTATTACAGAGGGTATTATCGTCCGTGCCAAACTTAAAAATTTTCTGGTGTTCACTATGATCACAACCTCCTGGCTGCCACCAGAAGTACAAACTGTCCAGCACAAGCAATGTATGCAACCTCTACCAGGAACACAATGGACATTACAAAGCACTTGGCTGATTTCTCAGGGACAAGGCAAGTAAAAAGTGCAGCTTTATCTCCTTTACAGCAGTCTTTACAGAGGCTCTGAGATGGCTTCTGCCAAACATTTCTAGGTTTTTCTTCCATTTCCTCTGCCTAGCTGCTCACACACCTTTGCTGAGTTGACATGATCACTGGTTCCCAAAATCCTTATTTTTTGCCCTGACTGACCCCATGGCTCTGTTTGCCTCACATTTACTGTTCTAAAATTGCAACTCATTATCTGATTTTCTTTGCGTGGGTCTTCGGTCATAACTAGAGGATGTAAACCTACCAAAAGTAATCGACATTTATTCTACACACACTGCCGAATGAACACAAGTACTCTCTAATTAGACAACAAGAACACTGTTCTAATCACGATTTATCTTGTAAATTATAACTCCATAGAAACATTTTCTTTGCGCCATCTGGTTTTATGTATTTTTTTTAATGACTTGATGAGTATT
>JAAGAY010132565.1:0-35020 GCA_011801015.1 Ardeotis arabs
GCGTGCATTGGTGTATAGACACCTCAGCTGGGCCCCGAGCAAGGCCGACTTGTTGGCTGGAGCGACAGGCTTTGTTTTGTACCGCAGTTTAGGTTCATTTGCACTCACCTGCGATCCTTCCCCAGCTTCTGGGCACTCGGTGCTGGCACTGGCACCATGCTGACAGCTGTGGGCTGAACTGTGCTCCCCCTCCCCCAGCGACACTAGTTTAAAGCCCTCCGGACAAGGCTGGCAAGCCTCTGGCCAAGGACACTCTTCCCCCTCTCGGTTAGGTGCACGCCATCCACCCCGAGCATATATCTGCATTGCCTTTTCTGTCATAAGTAGATCTATCAGCTTCAGCTGGCTCAGATGTCAGTCATGGGGAGTTCACTGTGGGCTGCAACACGTCCCACTGCACTTTGAGAAGAAAGGTAAATGCTCACAGTTTTCTCAGGGAGTTCTGAGCTCTGCTATCACAAGCTAAGTTAGCTGTTTTAAAGCTAGCTTAGGTAAAACTATACAGTTCTGCAGCAATGAAATACCCTCTGTCATTTCCTGTTAAAAAATGTATGACCCCCTTTCTTCATTACAAGGAACTTCAGCATAGACTAGATGTTGCTTCCACTCCAATAACACCCAAGGGTTTGAACATATTTATATGTACATATACATGTTTCTAGCAGCTCTGAATTTTCTTGTAGTCTTCCCTCTTTAAGTAAGTCTGGTAATTCAGCTGTGAAATTAAAGAAACACAGGGCACTACAGTGAGCTCTACCTTCTTCTCCTTGTGAAGAAATCTTAATAATGTTAAGTTCATGGCTGCCCATATTAAACAGAAAATGCAAAATGCTGTAGCTTAAGATAAAGAGCCAAGCTTCTGTAGTCGGTGGCTGGAAGAGTTCATTTTCTCTTGAATTAATACAGATAAGAACCTGCAACATGTCAGTGAAATGCCCTACCTTCTTCTCAGTAAAGAGGAGAAACCTGCTAGTGTTGCCTCTATCTGTGATAGCTGTGCTTTCTTTGATTTTGGTATTAAATATCATGGAGTATCCTAACAAATGCTTCTAGATTCATCGCATCTAATTTAAGGCATCTAAATTAGGAGCCTACTTACCTTAGATCCTCTGTGTGGTACTCTAGATGAAAAGCTAAGCGCCTTTACAGAGTAATTCCACCCCTCCAAGATATGAAGAAACTCCACTAAGGCAGGAATTATCCTACCCTCTCTAGGTTTCTAATAGAAGCGTCTCTTAGCTGTTAAGCTAAATGAGAAAAAAAAATCATGACTTTTGAATATTGACTCCCCATCATTTGGCAGAGTTTACCGATGCTATTATAATGTGATTGATTTTGATATTCAACAGTACATGACGTATTCATAGTCTGCAAAACTCAGATCTCTTTCTAGAGCACAGAGCAGCTGAAATTACACAGATTTACTGTTAGAAAACTAGACTGTGTTATAACACAAACCTGAGGAATTATGTTAGCTGTTAAACTGCTCCTACTTGTCAAAGCAGAGGCAATTTTATGCAAAGGCTGTTGCAAGTCAGGGTTAAGTGGGACTGGTGTGGATCATGTATCTACAGGCTCCTGCTGTTTCGATCTTAGCCCAGATTGCTCTCATTTATCTTTTTGCAGCTAAGTACTTGCAAACACTACGTGACCTGAGTTCCAGCTATAAGTAATGGAGAGAATCACCCGCTCAACTAAGAGTCATCTCACTTGTCCTAGCTACCTGTTTCAGAAAAGAAACCTTCTTCCACTGACTTTGGACTAAACACTTAACTTTTAGGTAGGTGTTAGGTAAAACAGAACTGTGCCACTAAGTGACATTAGGTTGTCGCTTCAGGAACGCTTCATCTAACTTAGGGGTGAGATTCAGCTCATGGATGAAGATACCTAAATTTAGAAGTCTACTATATAGATATACTGACCACAGCTCCTCTGCTGTATCTACCACCTCTTGGCATATGTTTCCAATACATCAGTGCAGCTCCCATTGGGTGCATATATTTAAGCAATTTACCTAGACTCTTAATAACCCCAGTACCCAGTGCAATTCATATTGCTTCAGAATAAACATCTAAGATGATTCAGATTAGTTGCTCATTCAAACTGCCTACTGCTTGCCACTAACTTTAAAGCATAACTCACTCATACTTAGGTATTTAGCTCCTCAATACCAAAAGTTGAAATAAATCTTACATTCTGATTTTGGGTCTCTGTTATTCCATCTATAACATGCAGCTACTATTGCTCGTTTGTATAGCTTCTCAGAAACAGGGATCAAGTTGTGCTCTGCTATTATACATCAGAGTTACTACCTAGCCTTACTATGGTGCATTGTTACCATTCCTGATTGAACTTGCCTAATGCAGACAGTACTTGAGAGTTTGTGTCGATCACATGGTGACTGCCGCTTGCATTGAAGGGGAAAAGCACTTAAAAATTTTGTTCAATATTAATTAATCACTGAGGAGATGGCAAGGAAAGTGGGTGACACTAATGAATTTATTAATCCAGAAAAAATTGAAGGTTAGAAAGAGGATACATGTTTAACTAGTTCACAAGTTAAGGCATTAATATAAAACATAATGAAATTGTAGGACTATCTCACTCATGTGGAGACTATAATAGTTTGGGGCAGGTCTCATCCCTTTATACTTTGTATAGCAATGCATCTTGAAACTAATGAAGTGCTATGTCTTTATAAGACATTTCATGGACAATAAGGCTAATTGGAAAAGGGGATATTAAAATAATGACTTTATCTTCATGTCAGTAAAGTATGAAGGAAAATTAGAAAACTTGAGGGGTACTACTTTTTTCAGTAAAGTTTCTTACTTTTTTGCCTTAATATTTAATATAGTTCTGAATGGTGCTGCTTAATAGTCTGGATTTAGATGTATATTAGAAAACTTTGTATTTTTTCTATCAGACTTTCAAGCAAATTCTTTCTACTACTTAGCACCTTATTTCCTTGATCAGATCAGAATAAAGACTTTTTTTTTTTTTTGTTAGTCCAGTCAAATACAATATCATTCATGGTGTTAAAATATAGACATAGTATATTCAAATAAGTCTAAATTATCTACTTTATCCTATCAAATTACTGGAGATGTTTTGACATGTGATACATGAGAGGTAAGTTGGACTGTTGGATAGAACTAGTTTTTAATTACTAATGATTTAACTGGGAGATAAGGCACAACCAACTGAGAAGGCTCCAGGGAGACCTTATAGCAGCCTTCCAATACCTAAAGGGGGCCTACAGGAAAGACGAGGACAAACTCTTCAGCAGGGCCTATTGTGACAGGATGAGGGGTTGTGCTTTTAAAACAGAGGGAGGTAGATTTAGATTAGATATTAGGAAAAAAAATTTTTACAATGAGAGTGGTAGAACACTGGAACAGGTTGCCCAGAGAGGTGGTTGATGCCCCATCCCTGGAAACATTCAAGGCCAGGTTGGATGAGACTCTGAGCAGCCTGATCTGGTTGGAGATGTCCCTGCTTCTTGCAGGGGAGTTGGACTAGATGACCTTTGAAGATCCTTTCCATCCCTAACTATTCTGTTACTGTATCAATCTAATGGAGGTTTCTGCACTTGCTCCCCTATGTCTAGGGAAAATGCAAGGTAATTTCTCTGAAGTCCTTATTTACTATACAGTCTGTCCAGCTGGCACTGGAACCCACCAGATGTAGACCAATTATATACCAGCTTATGATATTATAGCCTTTATTAGGAGGACAGATTTTTTTATCACTATTTTTCTATTAAACACAAATGTCCATCCCTATCTTTATGAGTTATAAAAAAAAATTGAGAACTGAGTTTGGCCATGAACTTTGGCTATTTTTGTTGATATGTGACATAGGTCTTAATTATTCAGCCTCTTGTAAGATGAGGAGATAAAAAAGCAATATCTTTACTGAAAACTTTAAAAAGTTAAAGCTGAAAATAAAGCTATCATTACATTTGTGTCCAAACTACAAGCAAAGGCAATTCAACTTTAAGTACTCATGAGAGACAAAAATAAAATTTTAGGTAACATTTTAGCTGCTCAAACTGTACCATCTCTAGAAAAGAGTGACTGTGGTTTCAAGAAGGCCTTTATAAATGCAATGATTCACTAAGTTTCAATGGAGTTTTTAAGGATCTTGTTTGTTTCCATTTTTACTTTTCTTTAAAAGCAAATACATGTGCTCCTAGGACATTGCAGAAAGGGAAGAATAAAGCAAACAAAAAAAAAAGAAAATAAGAAATGGCAGCTATGATTATTAAAGTAATGGAAAAATTATCAGTACAAAGCAGTGTAATTTATGACTATTCACATTTCAGTAGAAGGCAAATAAAAGATATTATGATGGATAGTGAAGAGGAGAGTGTGGGATGTGTCATAGTTTTAAGGCAAGTTTTATAGAGAGAAGAAAGTGGTTTATTAGTCAAGTAATTAATGTGCACAAGTCACTGTCCCAAGGTAAATGGAGCTAAGTCTTACAGAAAGATTTTAAAAGATCAGGTATTTCTGTGAATATTTAAAACTTCATCCTTTTATCAGACCAATTGTACAATATACGAAAACCCTCATGTTACTCATGCTGTTCAGGCTGGGCACATCTGATTAGTTTAGACTTTTTGAACCTAATATGGAAGCTCCTACATGTCTTTATGCTGTCCAGCTCATTTGGCATTATTGCAGCAGTTAATTTACATTAACCTTGGTGAATATACATATATATATGCTGTGCTCTGTTTTATCCATGTGATCATTTTGACTGTGTCTAATCTGTTCTTCTTTTTCAGCTAGTTTAGTTTTAAATTGCCAAGAATTTAAAGAGTTTTCAGCTTTTCTATGAATCAGTGTTCAGATGTAGCTAAAGAGACTAATATCTATAAACTTCTGAATTACATTATATAAGGATTTATAACATGTGAGACACAACATATGTCTTCTTTCTCCTCTATATCCTTTCTGTTCCCTGTTCTTTCCTCCCCTCATCAATTCTCTTTTTAGTGAATAATGGAAAATTCAATTTAAATGCTTTGCCCAGGGTCTTGAAGTTCTGTGTCAAAGAAACACATGTGAAGTTACTCTTTAGAACCTAGTAATATGTCTCCAGTGGTATAGCTGAGAGGGACTGCTGGAGGTGTCTCAGGAACTATAATTTCTCTTGAGTGATGGTAACCCAAGACTGTTCTCCTCCAGCTTCTCAAAGTCTCAAGACACTTGGGACCCTCTGTGCCATTCCTCTCTGCCTTGAGTGAGAGTGGCAAGCCTTTTTTCTGTTCTTTTAAGTGATTAGAAAAGATCTCCTTACCCTATGAAAAATTCAAACCATGTTTGTTTTCCCTTTTGGCCCATACAGTTGAAAGTCGTATGTATGAAACTGTTTTGTCTGTTTGCTCTTCTTTTGCCCATATTACTTCTCATATCTGTATAATATTTAACACAGTGTTTGAAGTCCAAAAATAAAAAAAAAAAATTCACAGCTTTTCAACTGCACATGACAAATTTGGGTTTAAATAATCAAAGCTTTCTCAAATCTATAAGCAAACTGGTCCTACAATAAAAAGTTTTGAATCAGCTTAATAAAAGCTGATGCCCGCAGCCCTGCCTAAAATAAATACACAGGAAAGCTGCATTGAGAAAAACAGCATGTTAATAACCGTGAAATTCTGTTTAGCTTTTAAAAGAACAAATCCCCATCTCTTAGTGTGAAACCCACAGTTTGGAAAAAGTTCTTATAACTTCCTCCTCTTGAGAGAGACATGTAGGAAAGGATGGATGGAGGGAACAATAATAAGGGGGCTATAAAATCAGGGTCTGAACACATAGGTATGCAAGGGAAAATAAGCAAACTGTGAGGTTATTAAAGTTTTCAAATGCCTATAACCAGTTGATGGAGGGGTAAATAAAAAAGGGCATAAATTCTTCTCTTCAGTTTAGAAAATAGTATTATACAGATGAAATTCTTGAAATTACAGGTGAATAGACAGTGATTTACAGGAAAGTTTGTCTTCAGTTGCATTAAGGCAGGACTGGTTTCTCTGTTCATGATTTTCTAGTGCTTTTCCCCGATGCCATTAGTAACAGTAGTTGCTCAATTGTTCTCTTCCTTTTTTGACCAGAAGGGGCTCTTAGTTGAGTACACAAAATTGCTTTCATTCTTTCACTAAGCTTTCTAAACTTGTCCTGTTTTCTTTCACTATGTTAACTGTATTTTTTTTTTCCTTCTTGCCACTATCAATTATTATTTTACTTAGGATTTTCGAGGGGTTTTTTAATTAGCTTTTTGAAACACCAAGGCTAAACATTAAAGTTGGCGTAACATACATAACCACATCATGCTCACCGCTTCACATGTAAGTACCAAGTGTCAATCAGGAAGTCAATTCATCTGTATTCAATAGAACAGATTTTTGCTCTGTGTGAGTACTGCCTATTTTGTGATAGAAAATTAAAAGGCTTCAATATAATTTTTTTTCATGTATGTATGTAAGAAGAATCCTTTGTATGTGTCCTAAACTGAAGTTTCCTGTGGTTTAGTCACTTTCCTGCAGACAGATTTCACTTAGTGTCTTTGAAACATGTCTCCTCCTGGGCTTTGTTACTTAGAAAACAGATCTACCAGCATTCAAGATCATGTAGTATTGAATTTCTAATAACTCCAAAACAAGCAATAGTGGTTTTAATACAAAGAAGGATCTTTCTATTTTCTTATGACAATTCTATCCTTCTTAAATAGAAACTCCTACCTAATTTTAACTCTTCAATTGAAAGGTCCACTAGGTTCTCCTGTGACGATTCTATCAAATTTCAACAGCAAGAATTTCCAGTTCTTCTGCCCCGTGTTGCATTGCCCTTTATACAATTTATTTTTTTCTTTTCCCTTTCATCCTTTTCACTTTGCCCTTGTGCTTGTGGTACCTTAGATCTGAGCTGGAACCACATTTTCATTGTTCCAGTTGGGTTGTTGGTTCAGTGTACTCCTGGCTGCTCAAGAAAACTGGACCCAGCTCTCTAGCTGAGGTCTCCTCAGTTCTGAATGGAGAGATGGATTGTGTTGTGTGGCTCGCTCCTGCTTACAATGATATGGCTGGAATTTACTTTTTTTCACCACAACCTGATATTTTGTTTCATGGTCACTTGTGAGCAACAAAACTTCATAGTCTTTTTCTACAGACCTGCAACCCAATCATTTCTTCACTATCCTGTATTAGGACAGCTGACTGTTTTTGCCTAAGAACAGGATCTGTATCTCAGTCGTGTACAATTCAGCAATTTTTTTTTTTTAATTTTTAGTCCTCACTCCAGACTTTAGAAAAGTTAGAGACAGCTTTAATACAGTGCTTTGAAGGCTTTTCTTTACCTCGAGAGTAATGTTTAACAGCAAGCACACCTACCAACCTCACCTATAATATGGCTCACTGCCTGGGGAAACTGCCTGTGTGTGCAGCCTGGAGAGCCAAGCCTCATGGAGACAAAGGCATATGACAAACCCTCACATTGTTTCAGAGCTGCTTGAAGAAGAGAATCTGATCTATTGACTTGTTCTGAAAATAGCACTCAGTGGGAGGTGACTGACTGGCTAATACCTGTGGTGTTTCCATTACCAATTGGGATGCAGTCTGTTGCCAGGAATCCTAGGGTGGTTTCCTTGACAACCAGAAGAAATGCACAACTGCAATGCACATGACTTCTCAGGTGCTTTTTTAACTCCTCTGAAACAATGAATTGTCATACCTGAACCATACCTCAGATAAATAAAACCTAGGTGTACATCCAAATGGTGAATAGAGTTTATGTTTAAGGATAAATTTGAACCAAGCCTGAAATCTGTCAGGAAGCAAATCCTCAAGAGCAAGTAGGATGGAAGTGTTTCTACTATTCAAGATGGCAGAAAGTTTGCAAGATTATCTACTTCTCTATTTTATAACATTTGGATAAGAAATTTCAAGAGATTGAAAGTATCTTCATGAGATATATAGATAAATTTAACATGGCATTAATTTGGATGTCCCTATTAAACCCAAAGCCCTCAAATTTCAAAGCTGATTGCATACTTCATCAGAAGTACTATATATATTTACAGAAATCAGAACATATTTTGAAATTATTTTCACAGGTATTAAATGTAAAACAAAGCATACAACAATAACAGGAGTAACTGTATATAGTAAGTCACTGTTTGTATGTAGGGTTGGACACAAATTTTCTGTGGACAGAACTTGCATTGAAAAATTCACAGTTTCATCAATTCAAGTTACACTGAGGAGCAGTTTCAGCCCAAGTATGGATAATATGATTCAACAAGCAGTTCCATTACAAAATATTGAAATATATTATACAGTAATTTTAAAAGGAAATGTTATTTTATGTTCCAAAATTCTGGGTTTTGATTTGAAAAATTATCTACTTTTTAGGGAAAAAATCAAATAAGAAAACCAAAGATAACTCCAAGTCAAGAGGTATCATGTGTACTTGTGTCACAATTATTGATACGACCAAAGCTATCTTGCGGCTTGTAGAGAGGTTTTTTGTTAGCCTTTTAAGATGAAGAACCAAAATGTTATTACTCTGGTTGAATGCAGAGGTGACAAATATAAATGTTTTTGAACTCTATCTGCTGTCATCTGGAGGCTGAGCCCACTCTCTTCCCTATTAGTACTGATGGATGACAATCACTGTAGGAGCACCCAGGACCAGAGCTAATTCTTTTTCAATTAAGAAAGGGGTGTAATCTGAGATCTAGAATCCCAGATAAAATTTTGCCTGGTCAGATGATATGAAATTTCAGAAAACTTCCCTAATTTTCACTTGTGGCTGAGAGAGTGAGTTGCTGGGAGAGGAAGATAATAAAGTGTTACTGTGGCAAAAAGTAACTATAGAATACAAAGAGTGTTGCATAAGGAAATAAATCAGCCCAGTCTATCATCAGTGGGAGTCAGGCAAAAAAAATACCTGAAACAGAGTAAGACTGAAAGCAAACTAGTTAGGACAGAACAAAGTGCATTATTAAAATAATCAGAAAAAGCTGGGTTGACCTGAACATTTAAAATGAGGATACTGTATGCAGCTGAATGAATCATTAGCAGAGATTTAGGTGCTTTCCTAAAACAGATTACATTCATAATAAATAGACTTGAGTAGAGAATTTTAAAGCCATATTAGTGGTAAAGGTTGATGCCTGGGGCCACATTAGCTCAGCATCAAGCTCTGATCTGTCATAGATCAACGAAATGTAGCAAGCCTGAATTGCTGATTCAATTTAGTATTCATTTACTTTCAGATCAGAAAATAAATAATAAGGAAGAAAATATGAAACATGATCTCTGAGACCAAGATCATGTTCTATGGGGAACTTAGCATGCATGCTCGTGTTTATCTTCTGAATATTTAGGGAGCCAAGTATCAAAATAGCCGAATCAGTTCTGAAGCTGATTCTATCTCTGTGCCCCAAAGGCCTTTTACCACTGAAGTTGAAAGAAACTCTGCCTTCTTCCCCAGAAAACGCTGAACACAGCCATACTGGACGCAAAAGCAAGAATGAACCTCAGCAGAGCAGTAGTGATATCCCCTAACAAGAATATAGTGATTGTAGCATCTGATGTAGCATAATAGAATCATAGAATATCTCAAGTTGGAAGGGAAACATAACGATCAAGTCCAACTCCTTGCTTCTTGCAGGACTACCTCAAAGTAAACCATATGACTAAGAGCATTGTCTAGAGACTCCTTGAACTCTGACAGGCTTAGTGCCATGATAACTTCCCTGGGCAGCCTGTTACAATGACCAACCACCTTCTCAGTGAAGAATCTTTTCCTAATGTCCAGTCTGAACCTGCCCTGATGCAGCTTCATTCCATTTGTGTCCTATCACTGGTCACCAGAGAGAGATCAGCAACTCCCCCTCTGCTGCCCAGCTTGAGGAAGGTGTAGACTGTGCTATGAGGTCACCCCTCAGACTTCTCTTCTCCAAGCTGAACAAACCAAGTGACCTCAGCTGCTCCTCTTAAGTCTTGCCCTCAAGGCCTTTCACCATGTTGGTCACGCTTTTCTGGACACACTGTAATAGTTTGATGTTCTTCTTATATTGAGGCACCCAAAACTGCACGCAGTACTGGAGATGGGGCCGCACCAGTGCCGTGCAGAGTGAGACAATCACCTCCCTCGACCAGCTAGCTATGCTTTGCTTGATGTACCCCAGGACACAGTTGGCCCTTTTGGCTCCCAGGGCACACTCTTGACTCATATTCAACTTGCCATCAACCTGAACCCCTAGATCTCTTTCTGTGAGGCTGCTCTGCAGCCTCTCGTCCCCCAATTTGTATGTATAACTAGGATTACCCCAGCCAGTTGCAAATTTGACACTTGCTCTTGTTAAATTTCACATGGTTAGTGAATATCCAGCTCTCTAGCCTATCCAGGTCTCATGCCTGAATGGGAAAAGATCCAGTCTGTATAACTGGACAACTATGCAAAAGGAGAAGGAAAGGAAATATATTTTTTCTTCTTTCAAATGGCGGCAAAATTTTTCCAAAGAATTTAAGAAAACCTGACATATCTTTAATAAAGCTATGATAGATTGATCAATATTCCATTTATATTCAGCTACAGTTATTTTATATTTATATTAGATCAGATACTCAATTTAAAGCCAGTATGACATGTGTGGTCACCCAGCTGTTAAGAGATCCTTCCTGTAACGTTCATAGTACAAGACCGTAGCTTTTGCCACGGGAATGCAAAGCTGTCGAGTGTGATCTGATGCTGGCAGTGAGACAAAACAGCAGCTTAGAGAAGTGTTAAAACTTCTCCAAAAGTTTTGAAATGTTTTCCAAAAAAAAGTATTTCAAATTGTAGTCCAGTCTCAGAAAAGTTGTGCTGGGCTACTTCTACCTGAGCCAGCCCATGCAGTAGCATTATTTAGTTTTTGAAGGCAGGATTATACTGGACCCTTCTTACTGTTCTGATAGTCTTGACATTCTGTTTGCTGACAAAATATTCTCTGCTTATCCCATCTCTTTTATCATGTATGACCCTGCAACGCCTGAATACTCCTATTTCAACTACTCTGATGTATTTTTTAATGATTATTCTTTCCTTTTTTTTTTTTCCCCCAGAATATCATATGCTACCTATTCCTACAAATAGCAACTGACCAACAAAATGTCACTGAATATTGACATATCCTGTGAAGTTTAGGTTTGATTTCAAAGTCTTTCTAGTCGGCTTCTTATTTTGCTGTGTCAATAAACAGCTTTAGATTAGAGCTGCATAGCTGGTAGAGTGTGTTTATACTTAGCAACTGTGTATAGAAATAAAGATTAGCATCAAGGCTTTACTGGCTCTTCTGTCAGGATGCTGATCTTTCTACTCTACAGTGTAGCCAGCAAACTCATATTTACCTACAGAACTAGCACTGCCATTTCATATATGACTATATTCTCAATTGGAGTAGGAATAAAAGACAAGTTTTCTTTCTTGACCAAGTTTGCAGTAATCCTATTCATGTCAAAACAATTTGAGAGGGGAGGCCTTCAGTGAAAAGATACAGCTAATGTGATACACTCAGAAAAAATAATTTATTTTGCCAAATTCATTCAGGCTTAATGCTCTTAAACGGAAAATGTAAAACATCTATAATGCAAAAAGTTTTATCTGTGTCTATATATGCATGCATTTTTGCTTGCCTGTGAGTGTGGGCGCACATACATGTGGATCTACTCTGCCCTGGTGAGACTCCACCTGGAGTACTGTGTCCAGTTCTGGAGCCCCCAACACAAGGACAGGGACCTGTTGGAGAGAGTCCAGAGGAGGGCCACAAAGATGATAAGAGGGCTGGAGCACCTTTCCTATGAGGACAGGCTGAGAGAGTTGGGGCTGTTCAGCCTGGAGAAGAGGAGGCTCCAGGGAGACCTTATAGTGGCCTTCCAGTATCTCAAGAGGGCCTAAAGGAAAGATGGGAAGAGACTCTTCACTAGGGCCTGTTGTGACAGGAGTAGGGGTAATGGTTTTAAAACAGAGGGAGGTAGATTTAGATTAGATATTAGGAAAAAAATTTTTACAATGAGGGTGGTAGAATGCTGGAACAGGTTGCCCAGAGAGGTGGTGGATGCCCCATCCCTGGCAATGTTCAAGGCCAGGTTGGATGAGGCTCTGAGCAACTTCATCTAGTTGAAGAAGACCCTTGCAGGGGGGGTTGGACTAGATGACCTTTGAAGGTCTCTTCCAACCCTAACCATTCTATGATTCTATATGTATATATATGTATGTATGTATGTATTCCCACAAGCTTACATATCTTGCACTAGAATGCATTTTAATACTAACTAATATATACTGAATAATAACATGTATCTTTAGCTTCTGGACTGATATCTCACTGTAAAACCAATTTGTAAAGGCTTTAGGATTCAACAGCATTCTCTCATTTTTGTGCATCGTGTTTGTTTGGGATCTGACCTGAATCACTGAATCCCACGGGAGCACAGTTGGACAAAGGTTGTCTCTTTCTGTAGTGTTTGCACAGGAACACACTGCTATGTTTACAGTAAGAAGAGTAGGACAGCCTTGATGTTGACAAATATTCTTGGCCATTTCTGCAGTATCAAAGCTGCATAGTAATTACTATTATTATGGTAGGTAACTACTGATTATAGTATTTACTGTGCACAGTAGCAAAATAAAAGGATAAGCGTAAGTGTTCAATACATATTTTTCTATCATGACAATCATAACAACCTCTATAAAAAATTACACCATAGAAACATCACAATTTTTCTAAGGGTACCTACAGAGCTCTTCTTTTTGCTGCAGTTCCTTCTTTCATTGTTTGGGCAGTGGCTTGCAAAGGTTGCTGTCTCCTCTGTCCTTGGCAAAAAGGAATTTTTTTGTGTACTTTTCAAAAGCAGCAATTAATAGCAAAGATGTTAGTTATGGTGGGTTTTTTTCCATGAAAAAAATGAATGTGTTATATATTCAATATGCAGATCTTGGAATAACATGTGGTGGATATTGAAGCTGATCAAGATTTAACCGAAGATTTCCTCAATCTAGATATCCTGATGGGTGATAATTCTCAAAACATATGAAATTGTTTAAGGTACTGACTATTCTGTATTCAGGCATTGTAGCTCTCTATCCTACCAGCTGTAGACATTCTGCTTTGCATCTGTCATATCCTTTCCACCACCATTTTTCCTGCTGGATTAGCTTTAATGTTAAGATCAAGGTGTTCTCCTGTTGGTATACACATATATAAATGGAACTGAATGTTAATATTGAAGTTTCCATTCATTTTCTTCCTAAACAACTGTCTACCACAACGATCTTAGACTGGATGCAAGGCATAAACTCTTGAAGGCTGTCAAATGAACTCCAGGATGACACCACCTTAGAGTAGGCCTCTGGTGAAGAATTGATTATGGTGAATCATATCTGAACATCTGCGCTGAACTGATCAGCTGCATTGCTAAGTCTTTGCTCTGTTATTGCAGTGCCAGTCCTGACGCTGGGGCTAGTATATGTTCCTGCAGAACTTCAAGGGGAAGTATCCCCCAGTCCTTTGTGTTGCTGTACACTAAGCAGCACCGTGATTCTTGATCAGTAAATCCTACAGCCACACTCTTGTCCAAAGCATGAAAGAGGAAAGTTATATGCATTAGTATGAGTTATTTTTCACCTGCAGTGCATAAATCTATGTTGTTATATGACAGCTTACACACCTATTAAAGCCAGTTACCCCCAGAGGAAAACACTATTAATGTGCCTGAGAATTTTTTATGTAGGTAGAAGTGACAACTCTGCTGTAAAAATAACATCATACAGTAAATTGTGAAACCCATATCCGACTGGGATGTGGACACTTCTGGTTCTCAACCAGCGATGCTAGACGAATGTAAAGGATCCATACAAAACTGTGTTGCAGAAGTATTCAGCCTTTTCACTTATACACACCTTCCCATAAAGACATGATCTGGACTACTAAAATGAAGATCTAGAAAGTGAGCAACTACAAAAGTGAGAGATAATTTCAAGAAACTGAAATTCTCTTGAGAGATAATTTCAAGAAACTGAAATTGTCACTGAAATTATCACTGAAATTACCACTGAGATCACAGTCTGTTGCTTTTTCTGAGATACACATGATCAAGTTAAACTCAGTGATCCTTTCTGTCAAAAGGTTTTTGTACCAGTGTTTGGGAAGTACTGACTTCATGACACTATTTTTTTTAATTTCTCACTTTTCTGAATTGTTTATATTGAAAAAAAGACTGAAAAAAATACATAAAAGTCTAAATAATTCATTCTGATATTTTCAAAATGGTCTTTTTAATTCAAAAGGATATTTTTAAAACATCCATTTGTTCTCCTTCTTTGAAAAGTTTATAAATATAACTTCATCATGGATCAAAATAATATTTGGTTTTGATGAAACTAAATTACTGTGTGGCATTTTTAGTTTCACCAGTGAACATTAAAACTGAAATTATTGGTTGTTTCTTTCAAAACTTCTCATAATTTCATCCATATCAAATTATAAATTAGCTATCTTGCAGTTCACAGAATTTAAAGATTAATCTACTTAAGATGATACTCCAGTCTCTTGATAACAAAAAGCATGTTCTCTGTAAGTTTTTTTTTTTCACTTCCTACTCAGTGTTAGGAATATTCGATGTGATAATCTACCATTGAAATGTCCTCAATTAAGAAAATAATCAATAAAACTCTTTCATGTATTCCATTCCAAAGGAACATTGAGTTAATTCAGAAACAGTTGGTAATGAAGGAGAGAGAGATCTTGACCTTGATAAGGTCAAAATTGAAAACAAACATTATTTATGTGAATATGTGATAAAGGCACAGAATTGAAAATATTTGGGTTTAATTCCTGCAGCTGCCACAGATGTATACAATTAAGGGCTAATGTCTGTGCTTTATAGCAGGTTCATTCAATATCAGGCTCTCAGTATTCTCCCTATGGTCAGCAATATGACCCTTCAGAAAACACAGAAGCTTTCATCTAGTGTGAGTGCCTTGAGATCCTTAAAGAGAAGATGTGGTACATGCCCAGCTCTCCCCCCCTAGATGGACTCAAAATGCAGTGGTAACAGAGGTCAGGACATGGGGGATGGGAAAATTTAGTGCATATGGGAATGTGGGAAGTTTGAACATGGAAAATGAAAATTCCCATTATAATGAGAGAAACTGGTACATCTGTAATGCATCAGAACAGTTTAGACGTCCACACAAGGTCATGAACTGCATCCTGGAGTTATTGACTACTTTCTTTTGACTATCAGTGGAGATTAAGTGTTCAATTCAGTTGCCTACACAGGTGTGTCTAGTGACATGGTAAGTATACTGGAGGATCAAGACATCTATGTAGGACTGACATACAACACAGAAACTACAGGAGTGTTTTGCTTTTCTGGAGTGGCAGCTAGAAACAAAAGGAATACATGAGGGCATGTCAAATGATACCACATGTCTGCATTTAGGCATCTGAACGAAGCCCTAGATGACTAGCTCAGATGTTGACAGAAGAGAGAACCTATGCACCTTTGTTTTTTATCTGTACAACTGGGAAAAAAATTGTCTGCCTTCCAGGAGTGTTGTGAAGGCAGCTTGTAAAGAGTATCTCTCGTCTCATGCTTCCTTTATATCCCTCAGAGTTGGAAGAATTTTACCTACAGAAATTTTTAGTATTTATTAGTTGCAACTCAGTAACCCAATTACAAAGTTGATCGACCAAAGGAAAAGGAAGATTCAGCTGCACACTGTAATTTCCAAATGTGCCTTAAGTTGCAGTTGAACTCTGGAAGGGCACTAGTATTGAGAGTTCAACATCAGCACTGTCATTCAAAGCTCTTGGGTTTATGAGTCAGACAAACTGCTTGAAAAACACTAATTCTTTGCTGTATGTACTAGAGAACTGATTCCAATGAAAGCTTCTAAAATCACTTCTCTGCCAGATTTTCCAAATTAAAAACTGGATATGAAGAACAATCAGCATTTTTACATCTTCTCTTCAATGAGATTCAGAACCAGAGAGCCTTAAATCCTTACTACAAAGCACCCCTTTATGTTGTTTTAACCAAAGGAGTTTACTCACCCTCTGATTTTTAAATAAAGCAGTGACTACCGTGTTCTAATCTACTCCGAGACTCAAATAGCAGAAAACTGATTGCACAGAAGACAATTAGAGAACATTTTTTCAAGAGACAGAGAAAATAGGCATAGTATTTTCTAGTATCTCTGTATACTCCTTCTCGCACTCATACACACAAGTTCACATGCATAAACACATTGTGAAGTAGATGGAAAAACTACATATTGCCTGATGAATCCTGCCTTTCTTTACATATATATGTCATATGTGGGAAGCAGGATTCATCATTCAGGACCCAAATTCAGCTGTCAATATATAAATGTCTACATGTGATCTGGGTGCATAAGCTCCAGCTACAGTCAGAGGAGTTCAAGAGCCTCAGTGCCAGAAAGTCAGTATTTAGCGTTGTTTGAGGTGTTCTACAGTATCCGAGGATCGTGTGATCATGGGATATTTCAGGTGTGAAGGGACATCAGACGCCAAACTTTGTAGCGATTCTTCCAAGCTTTTACAAGAGCTTCTGGAGGAAAAATGGACATACCTTTACCTTCAGCTGTATCAGATGTCTGACAATACCAGGTCTGCCAAAAAAAATGAAAGTTTAAACTCAAACTTATCTCCTAGGGCTTTTCAGTCAAGTAGGAAAAGAAAATTTGCATGCATCTGAGAATGACCATTCAAAACACTGAAATAATTACAAAGTTTTCTATTACAGTATTTTAGATTATTCTAAACGATTAGATTATCATTTTGCTATCACACAGCTACATAATTGTATGAAAATGTTAGAAAAGGGCATTCAGGAAATTAAATTGAACTACTCTTGTTTTTTTTTATTTTTAATAAAAATAAATCTTTTGTTTGCAAGTCATAGATATCTTTCCTGTTCCTTGCTGGAGATGAAGTACTATAAAAGCCAATTTATTTTTCACTGTGAGGTTAGTCTTTGGAGTAATGGAAAATAATTTTCCTCATCTTTAATGAATAAATCATTGTGGGAAGCTTTGCATGATAGTTTGATCTTGCATAGCTGTTTCTTCTGACTGTTAGCAGAGTTTTACATTTTAATTCCTGAAACATTATTAACTCATAATCGTTTGCTTTTAGACCTTTCTGATAAATTTGTTTTTTCATTAATTCTTTTTCACTGAGGTAATAGGGAATTACTTTGTTTAATGATTCTCTAAACATCCAAGAAGGCTAAATATCCTAATAAGGCAATTTTATTTCACAAATAATTTTTCAGTGGCCAATATAATTAAATTTTAATGTTTTCTGCAGTAGGCCATGTCCCTAGCAATGGGGTATGCAACATACTAATCCAGAAGCAATTTTGGCAAAATGAGCCTGCCCTTTCCCAGAGCTAAGTCTCAGTCAGTGGAGATTCATCAAATATATTGTTTACTCCAAGAGAATATTTGATATCCTAAGAAAAAGAGAGAAGAAGCACCCTGATCACTGACTTACTTTGCAGTAAAATTCCTCATGAGCTGTGCTCCCATGGGCAGTTAAGCTATTGAATCCATTGAACACATCCTTAAGGGTTAAAAGCTCATGGCCTGGCCACTCTAAAGCGAGAACCTCCATCCCAGAGCTTCTATGACTGAACCTCCAGGCTGCTTCATGGCCACTGAGACTTGCAGGAGGTTCAGTGGGCTCTGAAAGTCTGGCTGGTGGAGAGTAATGGTGTCAGAGAAGTCAATCCTGCAAAAGAAAATCTGATTTGCCAAAGCAATGGTGTAGAACACAGTTTAACAGAAGAGGAAGAGGCACACACTGCAGCAGGTCTCTCAAATACTCCCTTCCAAGTCCTGCACTTGGATGATTTATCCTCAAGACTGAGCTTCTCTGAGTGCTCTGCTTGCTGGAGAATTTATATCCTTGAAGCTTTTACTGATATGTCCCAAGGAATTTCTTCCCTCCTAGTCTACTCATCAAGAGCTCCTCTGTTTTCTATCCTCAGAGTTTCTCAAGACTTAGTATCCTCCTTTGATTGTAGGTATAGCCTCAGGACAGGAAATTATTCTCAAATTGTCTATTCTCTAAGCAAAAACTTCCTTGTCTTCTGTCAAAGAGTTCAAATTTTGTCATTGTTTTGCCTTTCCTACTTGGTCCTTTTAAGCATTTTCCCTGATTGAAGTAGTTAAGGTTGAAAATCCTTTAAAACAAAAACAAGAAAAACATTGGATTTTGCTTAGTTAAAGACTGTGAGTTTACTCAGTGTTATATTCTGCCTTGCAATTACAAGAGATCTCTCTGGACTTCCATATGTATATCAGAGCCTAGGTAAATGAATGCATTTTGAAATTGTAACGAGATAGACAGCCATGGAAACGGAGTAGCAAACTGTCCTGGTTTCGGCAGGGATGGAGTTAATTCTTCTCTCAGTAGCCGGTGTGTTTTGGATTTCGTGTGTGAAGAATGTTGATAAAAACACTCTGATGATATGAGTTGTTGTTAATGAGACCAAGGACACTGTCTGGCTTTCCAAGTCTCATTGAAGTCTCGTTAACATGCAGATGCAGGATACTGGGAGAAAGACAGACAGAATAATTGACCCAAACTGGCCAAAGAGAATATGCCATGCCATAAACGTCATGCTCAGGATATAAGTGAGGGTTGCCCATGGGAGGAGGCATCCATTCTGGCATCCTTGGCACCCATCTTTATTTCATCTCTCTTGCTTGCTGGCATCGTTCCATCTACCTTGCTGGCTCGCCCTCCCCTCCTTTGCTTGCTGCTCAACGTCATTTCCGTGATTGCTGCTCGGGATGGGTTGTGTTGGTCATTTGGACATCGGGTGGTGAGAAATCATACATTGTTCATTTTGTATATATTAATATCCTTATATTCTGTTATTTTTGTAATTTTCCTTTGCTATTTTAGTAAACTGTTTTTATCTCAACCCACAAGTTTTCCTTTCTTCCCAATTTCTCTCCCCCATCCCACTAGGGGGAGAGAGAGTGAGAAACTGTGTGATGACTCAGGCTAAACCATCACACAAACGAAGTTGAAATTTTGGTCTATATTCCCTGCTCTGTCTAAAGAATTGATCCACATATGAGGCAGACTCACCTGCAGTTTAGAATAAGAATTCGCTAAAGATGACACACCAGCTTTAAATTTTTTTGATGTTTAAGATTTAAATAGAGCAACTACATCACTCATAGATACTTTTATTTCCTGTATTTGAATTGGCGTCTAGAAAGAAGTACTTAATGGAAGACATAGACCCATCTTGTTACATCATATTTAAAATAAAAATTGTCATTTTACTTCACATACAAATAATAATTTTAAGATCGAATAAGAAAGTCTACTGACTACATGCATCATACTCCCTGCACAAGTAACTGAGCTCAGCCTTCTCAGAAAGGGTGATTGATTTTGATTTCTTCCTTATTGAGTGTCAGTTTGGGGTGCAGTTTCAGGATGGCACCAAAAATAGGTTAATCTCTTTGCTGGATCATAGAAATAACATGGCGTTTCAGTTACGTGATGTCATAGCATTAATGTGTTTTGGTATTTGACTTACATACTATTTGGTTTTTATCTTTCTCAGAATTACTAGCTGGCACAAGAAGGAAATGCAAGTATCTAAGCATAACTCTTAAAATTTAAATATATCAAGTCTCCTAGATAGGGAGCTTATAAAGCAGCCCTTGGCTGCACCATCTCTTGTCTGCACAGAATGTTAATAGTTTTCCACCATCTAGATAAATGTCTCATAACTAGTGGTTATGGACCCTTGTCTAATCCAGGCTGTAACAGGAAATGTTCTGAGATGGACAAAATTTCCAGGTACCTGGGAACCATAGCTGTGGCCCGCAAACGTATTAGCAATCTGAAAAAGATTAGGATATGCTGCTCTAGGACTCCAGCATGTACCAACAACAGAGCACTTCTTCTAATGGAAGGAAATATTACAGAAATCACAGCTAAGCCAAACAGCTTGATCTGGTAAATAATAAGCATTTTATAGGAACCTCAGGGTATTTCATGCATGTAGTGTCATAAACAGTCCAAGGATGTTCTGCATGCATGCAGTGTATTTCTATTCCCTGCAGTTTTTATAGTGAAGTTTCCAAGCTGTGCATAAGCAATAATATAATAGGATCTCCATTCATTTCTCCTTCAGGAATGCTGTGTCTATTTACTTGTTCATATTCTTTCTATTTCCCCCTATCACTTTGCTGGAAAACAAGTGTTCACTAATAATCTGCCTTTTCCATCTGTTTATTTTAGCAAGTAGGCTTCATATTTTTCTTTTATTTTGCTCTGATATTTTTCTTCCCTTCTTTATGACAAGACTAGAATGGATGCAGACTCTGAACCAACGCGTCTCTCCAAGGATGTCATCAGTGTGTCTTTTATTAGCAAAATGTCTCAGTCTAGGAAGAAGGATGGTCCTATGGATTCTCATCCAGATAATTAGACCCAATATTTGGTTCTGCTAAATGCCTCTTATTGGTGTTTGGAGCCAAATTTGGAAGTGTGAAGCAACTGCAACTAGAGCCAAATTCTCAAAAATCCTCAGAAATGCTGTCAATTCACATGATGCTGTCTGAGGCCAGACTCTGAATGCTGTATTATCCTGATAATGTTGGTGCTTGTTTTGATCCCTAAGGAGGAACTCGGTTCTCTGGCCATTCTCACGTGTTTTCAAGATTACTTAGAGGACCGTGTTTTATTTTTTTGCAGGCTCTAGCATCCTGCCAGTCAAAGAGGGTCTCTTCTTTCACTCTTAGCCCTTTCAATTATTTAGCTTCTAAAGTTTTTTGTTTCTCACTGCCTCAGTGAGTAGCTTCAAAGTCTGTAAATAGAGATGTGTATAAAATCATCAATAGCGGTCTTCCAGTACCTCAAGGTGGCCTACAGGAAAGATGAGGAGAGACTGTTCAGTACGGCCTGTTGTGAAAGGACTAGGGGTAACGGTTTCAAAATAGAGGGAGGTAGATTTAGATTGGATGTTAGGAAAAAATTCTTTACCATGAGGGTTGTAGAACACTGGCACAGGTTGCCCAGAGAGGTGGTGGATGCCCCATCCCTGGCAATGTTCAAGGCCAGGTTGGATGAGGCTCTGATCTGGTTGAAGATGACCCTGCTCCTTGCAGTGGGGTTGGACTAGATGACCTTTGAAGGTCCCTTCCAACCCTAACCATTCTATAATTCTATGATCAAATCATCAAATATTTGGAGGGCATTCACATCCTTTGGATTTGGGTTTTTTTTCCACTCTGTGTTTCCCTGAAGTCACTATGAAGATACAAACCCAGACTTTAGTCTTCTCTGAAAAGTCTTGTCATCCAACAGCTCTAGATGAGGTACAGATGTCTTATCTGAGCCATGTTCCCCATCTTAATCCTCTCTCAGTTAGAAGGATATTCAGGATGGTCAATGACAGGGATAAGGGTAAGAAAAGAGTCTGTGAAAAGTTGAACTGGGTCGAGCTAGTGAGACATTATTTGATCCTTCAATATCATCTTTCAAGTGTAAATAACAATTTTCCTATATTCCAACATAAGGAATGAAACCACACTGCAGCCTCTGGGGAGGCCTCTGTATTTTGCAATAGGCAATCTAGGTTCAACCAAGCAGCAGTGCATTCAAATTGAGCTTTTATTTGCTGTTTCATCTGAGCAAATAGCTTCTTGAAAAATTTCAGGGTAACCAACCAGCCAAATCTTTCTCCCAGCTTTCCAAACAGCTTAGAAGCACAGCTTCTGACACACCACTCTTTTCAATCTTCTCTCCATTATTCTCGAAAACAAGCTTTTCTCAAAGAAGAGAGTTGTACTACAGAAATAAGGACATAGCATGTATTTAATCAATTTTAATGCAAGTATCACAGCAATATTGTCTTTTATTTTGTTTTTTCAGTTGTTAGGAAACTCTCCTTCTGAATAAGCCAACGAAATTTTCTTACATTTTGAGAAAAGAAATTCATGTCATGGCTCACAGAGTCACACTAAAAAAAAAATAAAATAAATAAAATTGCTGGATTTTTAGGAAAATGGGATGAATTGGAACCTGAGAAATCTGCAAGGGGTATTCTTGGATGCTGTTGCACCACTTTAACAAAAAGGGCCGCATGTGTGTGCTTAGCCTCAGGTGCTTTGGAGCCTTCTGGAGGTGGAACATGTGAATTTGATGAGAATAGCCTCTTGTGTTGGTTTTGTTTAGTGGGGGGTGCTATGCTGGCAGCTTCTGCAAGAAGCTGCTGTATGTTTCCCCTTTGTCTGGTGGACTCGGCTGGGTCTAGGTCAGACCCGCCACTGGAGAGGACAGAGCCAATTGGTGATGGAATGTTCAGTGATAATGCATCTGCGATAACGTATTCAAGAAGGGGAAAAATAAATTTAAAACAGAAGTGAAGAAGCAGAAGTGAGGGGCAGAGAGGGGGAAGCACGACCCTTGTGGGCCTTGTGGCTCTCACCCTCTGGCCTCCCGCCAGGTGGCCATCTGGGTCTGACTCAGCCCAGCCTGGCTGCAAGAAGTGGAGAAGAGATGTGAAGAGAACCTGAGAGGTGTCTGCCTGAGCCAGTTGTGAAGAATTTCTTGTGAGAGGAACAGCTGCAGATGCCAAGGTCAGTGAAGAAGGAGGGGGAGGAGTAATGCTGCTCCTGGCCAGGATTCCCCTGCAGCCCGTGGTGCAGCCCATGGTGAAGCAGGCTGTCCCCCTGCAGCCCATGGAGGCCCACGGAGGATCAGAGATCCACCTGCAGCCTGTGGAGGACCCCACGCTGGGGCAGGTGAATGCCAGGAGGCTGTGGTCTTTGGAGAGCCTTCACTGGGGCAGCCGTTTTGGAAGGACTGCACCTCATGGAAAAACGACCCACGCTGGAGCAGTTCATGAAGGACTGTAGCCCGTGGGTGGGACCCCATGCTGGAGCAGGGGAGGAGCTCCTCCCCTGAGGAGGAAGGAGTGGTGGAAAGCAACATGTGATGAACTGACTGTAACCACCATTCCCTATTCCCCACTGTGCCGCTTGGAGGGACAAAGAAGGTAGAGACAATTGAAATGAAGTTAAGCCTAGGAAGAGGGAGGGGTGTGGAGAAGTTGTTTTTATTCTCTTCCTCATTATCCCGCTTTGGTCTTATTAATAATGATAACTACATTGTTTTCCCCAAGTCAAGTCTGTTTTGCCCATAACAGTAACTTCAATGACCTCTCCCTGTCCTTATCTCAAATCTCGAGCCTTTTTGTTATATTAACTCTCCCTCATTCCATTGGAAGGTGAGGAGAATGAGTGAGACTACATAACCTGGTGCCGAGTGGGGCTACACTACAACATCTTTTCTCTCTTGTTAGGCAAATGCATGAAACCACTGCGACATTTTAGAGAACAGAGGAAACAGTATCTCTTTTGCAATCTCTTCTGAGTTCTTGGAAAGTTTCTGTAGACTTCTTCACAGTAGAAGGTTCTGGATGCTGGATATTGAATCCATCTTTCCATTTTCTATTAGCTCTGAGCCATGTGTCTGAGCTGCAAAGGACAGGAGGAATTTCAGACACACTCCTATGCTACGCAGTTTTACAGTCAGTCTCAGGGCTATCTGCCATATTGTATGGAGTACTCTGAAGTGGCTAACACTTTCCAGGCACTGGGAAATTTCCTAAATTCCATGTAAATCCCTCTGCCTTGGGTTTCCTTTTGGTTGGTTCTGCGCTTCCAGGGTTTGTAGCTAGTAGGAATCATGGGGACACTGCTGGAAATCTGGCCAGGAAATCTTGAGCCAAGGTGCCTACCTCAGGAATTTCAGTTTCTGTTTTAGGAGCCAAGCATAAAGGAATAAATTTCTAGGTTCCTCAGTCATTTATTAGAGCAAACTTCCATCCTTTGAGGTAAAAGTTGCCAGAAGATTATATTCCAAAATATAAGACACCCTTCAAAAATATAGATATATATTTTTCCTATTAGTAATAATTCATCCAGATGAAGATCTTTTTCAAGTCCTCTCCAGCTACTTCATGGCATCTCAGCTACAAAAACAGCCAGCATATTGAAACCAGCACGTAATTTGAAAATTGACAGTTAGGAAAACTGATGAAAGATAATGCAGTAACAGCAATGAATCAGATTAATATGGACAACATCGGGAACATTCCACCTACGCAGGGAGCAGTGCCTGATATCAGAAGGCTCTTTCATCTATAATAACAAGACCCAGTGGCTGAGAGCCAAAACTTCAAACTAGAAATGAGATGCAATTTTTTAGCAGGAGCATACTTAACCATTTGAACTATTTACTAATAGATATAGAATATATGCCGTCATTTAGAGGTTTTAAACCATGAGTGATTCTCTTTTGAAATGAGAAGCAAATGTGTTCGCAATGAACCAAAAGTTGTCAAGGTGGTTACAGCACTTTCTGGGTAAAATCTAACCCTGAGTTATGGATATGGTCAAATTGGTAATAGCGTTAAAAATTTTGTGTCTCTACTAGTGAGGAAGCAGCTAGAATGTATTTGTACTATGGAAAACTAGAATTTAGTCTGAAGATTTTTTGTGAATTTTAGGAGCTAGAGTAGGAAAATCTGTGTTGGGCCGGAGTCATATGATCTTTCATAAAAACAGATTAATTTAAGCATTTAAATTTTAATATTCTGAATAGACCACATTTCTTCACAACTTTCATATTTCTGTGCAAAAAAAAAAAATTCTTCCTCTATTCTGAAGATTTGTTTATTAACAATTTCTGAACCTTTGGACACTTGCCCAGGTATTCACAACACATAATAAATTATAACACTTTTTACCTATCAAAACAAATCAGCCACCTTTTTGAAATGAACAACAAGCACAAAATCAACCTATATATTTGTTGTGGTGAATAAATTACAGTATCTCAAACCAATAACTGTACCAAAATCTGAAACCTATTGATACAAAAGGCATTAAAAGTTCTGGAACTGGCAAGGAATGATTGACTAAAAACTCTCCAAATTACAATTAATGTGAAGAAACGCTATTTATTCTGTTGCATGACAGATTTTATATTGATCATTGCTTCTGAGTGATCTTTCAAGGGTGGCCTTACATCATATGTGTTCAAATTTATCTGGTGTACCATGCAGAAATAACTGTTTTATGGCTAATATTTGCCACTGGAAAAATTTGCTAATTTTCAAACTTCTACATATTCTACTCTTCTTAAACAGATTAATCAGCAAGGTGCCACCTCTTGCACTGTCACTGACTCTACTGCAGACATAAGTATCAAAATTACTTCCATATCCAGACACTGTGTAGTTTAATCATGCTCAAAGGATTTCCATAATTGTATCCACAAACGTTAGTGCAAGATCAGCTTTCTGCTCCACAGATTTAAATTAGAACGTGCAACACACCAATGTATTTGAAAAAAAATAATGAGTGCCTCTATTCCTCTTGTCTTCGAGAGTTTTTATACAAATACTTAAGCAGTGAGCACTGCCACTTCTCACATTCTAAATATTGCCTTTTATACTGTTCCTCTCTCCTACACTGCATGTCATCCTTGTAATTTCTTGCATTTTGCTAAAGGCACAGGGAACAACAAATGATGCTGGAAATTACTAATGAAATACGGAGCCTTTCACTGCTAAGTTACACACAAAATGTCTGGCCTAGGTTGTTCATGGTGCAAAAATGTAACTACTGTCTGTTGACTGTTCAGTAGGCTATATAAAAACCACTGTTAATTCCAGTCTGCATCCTACTGAATCAGGGGTGAATTAACTGACTGAGACACATAAAAATTAAAGACATTTTCAGAAATGAAGTTTTGAACATCTGAAAAATCAGACTGCTTTCTGAACAGTGACATTGGATCAAGGTGCTAAATTTTTGGATTAAAAATCTGAATTCCTCATGATATCTTGGCAAGTCTTGGTAATAATGGAAAAAGAAAGCATGAGTTAAATGCTTCATGCTCAAAAGACAAAAGTTTTACAGAGGCTTTAAATACACTTAAAACACAAGTTAGATTCCCAATTATCAAGTATTTCTTTATAACTTAATCAGTTCAAACTCCAAATTAATGAATTGCAGTGAATAACAGGTGATTCTGATTAATATATAGCTATATTCTATCCTACATTAATATGTTAAAACACTTACATATAAAGAGTAAACACTGGGAAAATTATTTACAAGGTCTGAAGAAATAATGTGGGATAAGTTCTTCATCTCATTATGATTCTGTCAAAATTTGGATTACGAGAGTCAAAAAAAACTTGGGTGAGAGAAAGAAGAGAATCAACAAGGACCTAGTATCTGTGCATTGAAAGAAAAATGATTCATGAAAGGTACGTGAAAGACAAGAAAGTGATTGTGAACTGCTACCATGGATTTACTAAGATTACTCAGGCTTAATCAACCTGAATGCCTTCTCCAATGAAATGTCTTACTCTGTGAATGAAGGGAGATTAGTAGATACTGTTCATCACAGATTAAGCAGGAATTTAAACACAATATCCATTAAACTCCTAGTAACCAAACTGAGGAATTGCAGGCTGGATGGGTGGACCACAAAGTGTATGGAAAGCAAACTAGACTGCTATGCTTACAAGATGGTGGTTAACAATTCCAAGTCTAGCTAACCAGCTCGATGTGAGTGATATTCCTCAGATGTTGATAGTAGGGCACAGTGCCAACTCAGCTGGATAAGACCCTGGACAACCTGATCTAATTTTGTGATTAGCCCTGCTTTGAGCAAGACACTGGACTACAGTCTTCCTTCGTAACTTAAGTGCTTCTAGGAGGCTAAATATTGAAAATTCACAACCAGTAATTGGCTAACCACTAATCCCTGCTCTTCATGTTTGATTCTTACTATATTCATGGCTAACTTCAATGTGTTCTTGAAAATATCATTTTCCTGCTTTTTTTTTTTTTTTTCTACAGCAAGAACAGTTTTCCCAGCTGTCTAAAACAGTTTGCTTTGAATAATGAATTATACACCTTGGCTCATAAGCGGAAGACTGTTGTAACATTACACAGCTGTCTGGATATCACAAAAGGAATTTCTGGGAAGATCAGTTCTTAATGAGGCCATAGATTTTCCAACCATTAGAATTAGACAACATTGTCCAACAAGTCATTATCCATCAGTTTTCACCACATAGAACATAATCAATAAAAGGTACATGGGAATATATGACTTAATCTTTCCAGCAGGACTTCATCAAGAGTTTTCTAATCTTCGAATAAGCAAAGCTCACAATGGGAAATAAGGGCAATATAATCCAGCTGTAGCAAAAATTGACAGGGGTTTAAGTGCTTTATCAAAGTCCATGGAGACTGTTCCAAATGAATAGGCATTGGATCATGGCTGTACTCAGCAAAGAACTAATTTTTCCCATAATCCACATTTGCAACACATTTCCTCAGAGCTCTTTTATGATGAAGCTGGGCCATTGCCTAAGTGGTTACAATTTTGACTGATTACCCTTCCAGCTCAATGGGAAACTATACTCTGTAGGTCATTATCATAAAGACATTTTTCCAGCAGACAGTAGTACTCGAATGAGGTGATGAGGTAGTGACATGCCACACTGTCTCCTCCACAAACATGGAAGTACCAGGTGCAGAATAATGTCCGACTTCCCAATTATTTTAAGCTTAACCTTTGGGATAGCATAAAACTGCACCTTCTATTATATCCCAAATTAGCGTTTGCTCTGATGGAACTTGTTAATATTTCATTTGTTATTTTAAAGAGCATTCTCAGTGATTTTACAAACGATAAATGCTTACATGAAAATGTAGAGATTTTCTTCTCTGCTTTCCTAAGGAACACTTGAGAAAGACAAGCTGTACTACAAATGCTGAAGGCCACCTATTTCATAAATTTTGTCACAGTGATTTGAAAGCAAAAACTTCTGTTTAGTGACTTCACTGCTCTCTTTGTCTTTATTTCTCCTTTTCTTTTGTTTTCATTTTTGCCAGTATATTCTGCTTTTCAATCCCTCGTGGTGGGTCATGTCAGCAAAAAAAATATCCAAACAGCTTTGAAGAAAAAATAGTATGAATATCTGTAATATCAAACTTCTTTATATGTGCTCAGAAATTCAGGAAAAGGAGCATATTTTTTAAAAAGGAACTGCTTTGCCTTTGCTCTTTATCACTTCAGTATTTTGAGTTAATAACCATCTCAAACAAATATTTACCTATATTTTAGAATTATTTTTTTAAAAAAAAAACTTAATCATTTTCTGGAAGTATTAGAAATATAAAGCCCTAATTCATCAGCTGTGACAATATGACAAATTCTTCACATTCATTGCTCAGTGTTTAAAATACGAGATGTTAGGCAGAGCTGGTGACAGTTTAAGCATAGATATGTTCTAGCAGTATAATTGCTAAGAAAAATAAATCAATTAGAATAGTTTGCTAACATAGCACCATTAGATCACATATTTTCTGTTTCATTTACGGCCATATGGTGAGGGATTCATTTTGCTTGGCACCAGGACATTTCTGCAGAAGAAAAATTGGATTGACATTTTATTTTTACACCAAGCTGAATTTCCTTGTAAGATAATTATTTATGAGATACAATGTGTAATTTGATGCATGATCTCTGGAAGAGGTTACTAAAGAAGGAATTAAGTTGATATTTTTAGCAGTAATACATAAAATATATACTCAGGAGTGCTGTAAAGAAAATTGGTTACCAACATAGGAGTTGCTGTTGTGATAGCTGTTGTGCTGGCTGATATAACTGAGATTTAACCCAATACCTCTACACAGAAAATCATCAGCTGATATAGCTATAAAGCTCTGCTACCAATAGCTCTCACCCTGATGGAATGAGTAGAGAGGGAGGAACTTGTAATATGCAATTTCTGGAAACACAACTTCCATTATATCTATTATATTACACATATTGATATGGAAATCACTTGTTAATGCTGATGATAGACCACTGGCAATTATCACCCTGCTACTCAGACTTACGTCTTGCCACAGCCAAAAGCTATTCAAACTGATTGAAAGGTGACAGAGCCAAGATCTGATCCAAAGATGTTGGCATTTTGTCAGGAGTGCCAAGCTTCCTGTTCACATAACCATCACTTTCCACAGCATGCACCATTGTATCATACTCTAGTCTGAACTTTTTTTGTATCTTGGCTATTGAAGATCCATCACATTATTCCATCGTGGAGTTAACAGCTTCTCTGTGACCAAAATGCATCCTCTCAGAAGACACAGAATTTCTCTGGTACAAAGAAATCAGGAGAGAAGAATCTAGCACAATTTTATTTATTTCTTAAGTGCATTCACATTTAATTACTAATTGATCACTGTATTAAAACACTATCTTTGCCATCTGAATGATCTCTGATGTCCAGACTTCTCAGTAGGCCTTTTCCTGCTAGACCAAGAAAGGCTAAAAAACCCAGTATGATTCACTACAATTCATATTCCTTAGATCTTACAGAATCATAGAATCATAGAATAGTTAGGATTGGAAGGGACCTTTAAAGGTCTTGAATAACCATAATAGATTTCCAATTTTGTAATATTCATTTGAAATTATAGACTCTAGAACTCTAGGTAGCATGATAACATCCATTTCATCAGTACTGTAGAAGAAGATATTTTTTATTTCAACTGCTGCCACATACAAGACTTGGCAGGAGTGTTTTTTGATGCAGAAAACCATTGGAGCATCCGCTGATTCTTGCTCTGCTTGGATCCCTAAACCTTTTAAATAACATCATCTTTTGGAGTCCTTCTCCTCTGTTGTAGGAATTACCTGCATTCCTTTTACTTACATGGATAAAACTTTGCATTAATCTGACCTGAAAAAGCATCTTGATTAAATAAACCAGTTCACCAGGCAGTCTTGGTCATTGTGTCTGACTACTTGACTTCATCATTTTTCACTGTTCCACTATTCTTTTCACCAACCACAGGTTTTGTTGACAGTGATGATGTTTTTGTTACCAGATCATGGATAAAAATCTTGAGCAGTATCAGGTACATTTTCCATGGCTGAAGTTTCCCAGTAGAAAAAGCTATAATGAAAATTCTCCATGAATAACAACTCCTTAACATTTGTCAGTTATACCATTCATCAACTCCTTCTTGGTAATGCACAGTGCTATATTTTTAATTAAAATGTCACAAGGTTCTAAATCCTTACAAAAGTTTAAGTAATGAAACAATTAATAATAACTTGAATAATTCAGGTACTTTTAGCATCCAAAATTCTAATCACCTTGAAAATACTTCTTTCTTTTTTTTTTTTTTTGCAACCGTAATGTACACTGGTATTACTTAAATTCCAAGCCCTTAATATTCATCAATCAAATTGCATTATTTTCCCTTTGACCTGGAAAACCAGAAATACTGTTGACAAAATACTCCTTTTGAATACTTACAGATTGTTGTCACTCTTCAGAGCTTCTTGTAGATTTTCCTCAAGATTTGTCAAAATGTTTATCAGCAGTTTGGACTGTGATATATAAGTCATCTAGGCCATGCAAATTCCTCATTGATTATATTTGGAAAACCTTTTTAACAGGACTTGTTATGATAGGATGAGGGGTAATGGTTTTAAAGCAGAAGTAGAGTAGATTTAGATCAGACATAAAGAAGATTTATTTTTTTTACAATGAGGGTGGTGAAATACTGGAACAGGTTGCTCAGAGAGGTGGTGGATGCCCCATCCCTGGAAACATTCAAGGCCAGGTTGGACGGGGTTCTGAGCAACCTGATCTGGTTGAAGATGGCCGTGCTCCTTGCAGGGGGGTTGGACTGGATGACCTTTAAAGGACCTTTCCAACCCTAACTATTCTATGATTCTATGATTATGTGGACTGAAAGGTACTTCACCACCTTTATGTTGTACAAGTATTATTCTTGCCTGTTTCCAATTATGGAACAAAAATATTTATTGACTGCTTCTGCTTTCTATACATGATTGTTAATTGCATCATTTCCTTCTACAGATTACCTTTTATCATCTCTCATGACACATCTAATCTGCTTAGGAAATGCTCCTGTGAAGGAAGTCAGTGTGTTCCCTCTTGCCCCAGCTTCTCCCAGCTGGAGAAAGGCTATTGAGCTTAGTGTCGTGTCTGAGAAAAAAAAACACAACAAAACCAAAAACAAAACAGGACCTAGCTGTTTGATGTTGCTGTCTTTATGTGCTAATTCATCTGACCATCTTTGCTCTCACGCTGTGTCTTTCTTTGCAGAATATTTTTTTCCTCAGAGATTCAGACATAAAAGCTACATCATGAATACTTTCTTGGGATACATTGTGTCTTTGTATTAAGACTTTGCAATAGCCTTTGTCTTATTTCAAGATTCTCTACTCCCAAATGCAAAATTATCTTTAAAGGTTTCTTGAAAAAAAGTTACAAAGGAAACAGCTAATAAAAGTCTTTGTCCAGATAAGCTGAAAATTCATAGCTATTTTTTCACCTTCCATTTGTTTTCTTGGAATAAATGTAACTTGTATAAAAATTGATTTTTTAATAAACACTGTTAAATCCTTATAATGACAGTTTTATCTAAACTGTAACAGAATATAGCAGCAGTGATAAGAATATTAGTTTCTGTGTATCCATATAGCAAAAGGTACTTGCTGAGCCCATACAGGTACAGAACTGGGGAGATCAAGTAATTTGCCTGAAGTCACATGTGCAAGGCACAATACAAGCTATAGGATTTCTCTCCCACGGCCCAGTACTTTTTCCATAAGGTCTTTGGGGAGGTTTTGTTGTTTTTGTTGTTTCTGTTGTTATTTTTTTTTGTTGCAGCTGTCAAGATTCTTTGAAAAATATTTGTGCTTATGGATAGAAAATGTAATTTTTTTTTTCCTGAAAGAACTGGAGAGAAAAGAAGAGAGAAGGGGAAAATAATCTTTTGCATTTTCTGAACCTAGCTGTAAAATAAGAAGAGAAGTGACACAGAAAAAAAAAACATTCATTCTCTATTAGAAAAATTATTCTGCGCAGTTCAAGTTGTAAGCACCAGACTGAAGCACGTTTCACTTTGAAAGTTCAATGGCTGTAATATTAATCTAGAGATCGTTAGTTTTCTTCTGAGCATGAACTGAGGACCAACAGCTGTAGAACCAGGCTTTCTCCCTCCTTCCCTCTTTAATAAAAGTGTTTATTTAAAAAGAAGCCTAAACAAATCCAAGTAAATGATAGTCACGATTACAAGGGCCCTCTCCTTGTTTACAATTAAGCTGTTTTGCTTGTGAAGCAAAAGGAGTATGAAACAGAGGAGTAACATTTTATGCTGGAGGAAAAAAAAATACAATGTTGATTCAAATAATTTCCATAGGGGAGCAATGTTGAGAGGCTCCATTAAGTTGCCTGGCACTAGCTGGCAGAAAAAAATAAATGAAAACAGAGCTTTAAGAACACTGCTTTATTTACTGATGACCACAAATGGAGCAAAGCTGGAAGGTGTTCAAGATTGCTGACTGGCTGATTGTCACAGCTAATTGTTTTTGACATCCAAGTGTCCTACACATTGATATGCACAACCTGCCAAGCCACAAGCTGCATCTGTTGGGGAGTCAAAACCCTATAAAGGAATAAAGCATTCAGTACTAACACAATGTATAGTCATGAGTTTAGGCACATCATATAACATAAATCGTTTTCCATACCCATTGTGTTATTATCTTTCTAAGCAGGTTTGCTACCTGACAAATTAAAGTTCATTCTCTAATATATGATGACAGTGCTAAATGACTCCTGTAACAAGTTTTGCCCAGGAATGACATTCTTGTTTTGATAGGCACAAGCAGAACTTGAACTCAAGATTTGAAGAAATGCTAAAAGAAAGGCTTAGAGAATGACTGGTAATGAAAGCACAGTTTGGAAGAATCAGTAGAGCAAACCTACTCTCTGCTGCTTTCTGTGGTTGCAAGTACAACTTATGTACCATCAGCAAACTAGTGGCACTTTCAGATATGAATTCAGAAGAACAGAGTCAGAGCCAATTTCTTGCTGTATTCTGACATTAGTAATATCACTTGAAGTAATAATCAATCCATCAAAATTAATTATTTTTTTCTAAATCTACATTAGTAAAGTAAACTGTGTTTTGCAATACAGTACACATTCATCTGTATTTTGAGGAGCAATGTAATGGTAGCCCTGTAAGTACAGAGAGCACAAAGATAACTATGGGAACTTACTGTTAGGTATGAGTAAACCCCACGTTATCAAATCTGTTGAGAGCTTTATGAGCACTTCAAGATTTAAATGACCAAATCAAAATATCTTGTTCTGACTTAATGTTTTGATATTAGGTGCTCCTTACTTTATGAAGACTTCTTTGTTTTTATTTGAATGCTCTGGAATTTAAGCATATGAGTTCACTGACATTCATGGACCTAGATTTGATCAACCATAATTATTAGGTCCGAATTTTAGTACCTACTCTAGATAGTAAATCTACAAAAAAATGAGTTTTGCTATTTGCTGTCCTCTACCCATCATATTTCTCTCTCTTCCAGGTCTGATTTTTGCATTATAGAAATGGAAAACAAGCTTCCCCTCGCAACCACTCACGCACAGTCACTTTGGTTTCTGACAGTGGGCCTTTCTCTTTGACACAACATCACAGATAACAGAGGCCCAGTAAGCCAAACTGTGATCTAATCTCCTCTTCAATTCTACCATTGTCCTCAAAATGTGATCTCAGTGTCAGCAGGGTAAATGTCCATTGGATTTATTGGCCTAAAGGATATATGATAGTGAGAGAACAAAACCTGAAATTCTGCTGCTGCAGAGTTGGAGTTCAAAGTTCAAAGTTTGTTTTATCTAGTTGACCTTCTTAATTAATCTGGCTGCAATTTTTCATACACCATTTCCACATTCAAAACTAAGGGGTTTTTCTTAAATTATTTTTCCCATAGTTTCTTTCTTTTTGAGGAATCTTGAACATTTGTATTTAAAACAAACTGTTTATTTCCTTCCCTCTCTCCTTTCTAAGCTCTAGCAACCAGAGACTAAAGCCATTCTTCTGTCCCCTTTCTGTGTCTTGGCAAGTACCCAAAGATACTATTACATAAATCAGAATGTCTTCTTAAAAAGAACTACAATTATGGTATTTTCTAAGGACATGTGTTGAAATTCCTGCTGGGCAACGAGTAGCTATTGCAGTTATCACAGTTAACTATTGTTACCTATTACGCATATTTTCTTTCACTGCAGATCAGTTCCACAACTTTTCTTTCTTACTCCTCTTGAAATTTCCTTTAATTCATTGATATCTTTCTAGGAATAAAATGTTCGGAACAGACTATAAACCATTTCAAATGTAGCATTTCAGGAGGGGATGAAGCATAAAAATAAAGAGCATGTAGAAGAACTAGAACTATGAGGAAATACAACTTTGAGACTAAGTACAGTTCGTGTGTTGCTGGGCTAAGCAGATCACAGTAGACACCCACATGCAATATGCTGTCTACCATCATTCACAAGAGCTTCCAGACACCTCCCACCCATCCAAGATATTTGTCCTAGGTTCCTTTCCCCTCTTGATGCATTAGTGCTGCCACTTTGTGGTTTAAACTTTCTCCCTGCACACTCCTCCAACACGCTGTAATTTGTTCCTTGCTTGTCTTTGCTTCTTCTTTATGTCTTTATGGCATTTCCTCAATTGTCACACTCTTAAAATAAATCCAGCAGACAGAGACCCATCACATGCTCAATGGAAAATCTTCTTCAAGATTCCGGAGGTTCAAAGAAGTGATTTAATGATCATGGAAATCCAGCAAATATCCATTGTAAAGATAAGTAGTATGAGTACTCCAGACCTGCAAGTTCCAAAGCTGTTGCTGCACCTTATAGAAATGGGAAGATCTTATTTTCATTTAATAGGTAGCAAAATAACACAGGCCTTATCTAGGTCACTGACACCAAAAAAAAATCAATATCATTAGAATCCAG
>JAAGAY010132566.1:0-46054 GCA_011801015.1 Ardeotis arabs
TGGTGAAGCCATGTTGGCTGTCACCAACCACCTCCTTGCTCTCCATGTGCCTTAGCATGGTTTCCAGGAGAATCTGCTCCATCACCTTGCCAGGCACAGAGGTGAGGCTGACCGGCCTGTAGTTGCCCGGGTGCTAAATCTCCACACCTAGTTTCTTCCAAGTAGCAGGAGGCTCCCCTCACCACCCTCCTCACTTACATACTGAGCATGATGTCAGATGGGAGGGAATAGCCCTTTGGCTAATTTGGGTAAATTAACCCCAGCTGTTAGCTAATTAGTTAACTATCCCAGCTGGGTGTCCCAGCCATAGGGGCCACCAGCTCCAGTTCTCCTCCCAGCTCAGGTGAATATTAACTCTATCCTAGCCAGAACCAGGACCCCTGTGTCAGCCCATCTCCCTCCCTTGAGTATAGGTGCCTCAGATAAGTACCTCAAGTGCAATGGCTGGAATTTAAGCCTTCATGTTACTTCCTGCACAGGCACCCTCCACTGGGCCTCTGGGCACTACCGTGGTGCAAATAGTTATTAATAACCATTAATTATGTAGGTGGTGCATCATGTCCCTGTTATCCCACTCCCTGCCCTGTCATCCTTGCTAGCAGTCGGCGCTTACACGTATTTCTGCAGAGCTGGGCTGGCCCTGAGTAGGTAGAGGTACAGTTGGACAAGGAGGAAGGTGCAGTGTCTGGAGCCACCCAGTGGGCATTGCAAGTCTTAGCCTCTTTTTTTAAAAAACCTGCAGTCTGAAAAGCACATCAGCTTCCTTGTAGCGTTTTTAAGCTGCTGCAGTATGCAAATTCTAAGGCAAAAAGTAATGCAAATCCCAGCTGGCGGTGCACAGAAAGGCTGGATGTGCAATCAGTAATCCTGACCTTTTCTCAATAACTGGTGAGAGAGAAATTTTAAAAAGTTGTGAAAACAGCAATGTAACTGTTGCAGGGTTTGTCCCTGGGAATTGCCTCCACGGGAGAATCCAGCCATGAGAGGATGGAGCCCAGGATTAGCCCTGCTGTAAGCTCTTAACCTCTGCCACTGATTTCTTGCTTGACTTGGAGCACGGTACTTCAACAGTTCTTCCACGTGTCCTATTCCAGTGTTCATTTGTGTAATTATCTTTCCCACACTTCTAGCGTAATGTGAGTTGAGCTGTTTGGTACAGGGATTGCTTCTCACTGTACAGAGGGGACCTCACTGGTACCACTTAGGTATCCTGAGTGAATTTTCATTCTTCAGAATTCTTCACGTTCTTCTGTTATTTTGCAGTGGCAAGACAAATAAGAAATAGACGCTTGTTAACATAAATGGCCCATGCTTCTAGAGAAAGCTGGAAAGAACAACTGTTCGCTGAAGAAAGTGATTCATGCTGAGACTGGACTTGTGCTTCTTGCTAAGACTGTAAATCTGGCTCTTGGCTATCACACCATTCTTATGTTTCAAAGCAGCATGATTTGAAAGCAGAAAAGCAAGGTAGTACTTGGATGGTGTGTGCAAGTTATGGTGTGAAACTTACGCTTTAACTCTCTAATGTGGAAGAGACAGAGACAGGCAAGTTTAAAATGTTCAGCAGCATCTGCTCGGTATAGGCTGTGATGCTGACAAAGTACAAAATAGTTCAGCTAGCTCTGAACCTGTGTGCTGATTGCACTGCGGTTGCAGCAAGATGGAGCAGCTCTGTAAATACTCAGGTGGTTGTGCACTCCCAAGGCTACTGGTGGTGTCCAAGCTAGCTCAGGTATCTAAACACTGTGTTCCATAGCACTGAAACTGGTGCAGACTTTTACACTGCAGCACAGTTACATCAAAATCAGAGGGCTGGCTTTCAACCCCAGTGGCTGTGGTAGTTTCCACTTACCTACAGGTAGCTGGTGCAGGACAGGTACAAGCTGCAGCATGGTCTACCTAGCTACTCAGCTGGCTGTTCCAAGCTGCTGTCTGAGTTGCTGCTGCCTCACTCATCTGGGTGCTCAAACAGTGCAAGCTCTAGGTGGGTAGAGCACATCCATCAGTGCTGAGACCATACTTCTGGAGGTGCTGAAGACACAATTTGAGGTCCCTCAGGCTTACGAAGTGACACAGCTGCATAATTAAATGGGTAGCTTTTGTTGATAATTCCTGGGGGTGTTTTATTTTTTAATTCAGCTGTCAAAATTGAGTTCCCAAATGATTTGTTCATCTCTTTAATGTACTCGTATTTTTCTTATCCTTGCCCATTAACCACTGGGCTTGTTTTATTTATGTCTGAAAGAGCTTATTTTAGTCATTTGTGTGAAGAAGAAAAATCTGCAGCCTACTAAATCCACAGTACTTTTGGACAGCGTTACTGAAAATGGCAAATGCATTTCATGGTTTTCCGTGCAAACAGATGAAACATTGATTTTTGTGGCTTCTTTTTCTCCTGCTGTCACTCTCTATATGCACTGATCCAGGAATCCTGAATCCCCACTGGATCTCCAGATGGGGTCCATCACCTCACCAAATGCCATGCACAGTGGTCTACATTCTTTGCTGCAAAGGCTTTGTAATCTAAGCCAGTGAGGCAAGCAATCGCTAGAAGAGGAAGCAGGGACCAGAAGTATGGACTAGAGCCTAGGTTTTCCAAGCTTGGGTGGCCTGCCATGTAGATAAGTGAGCCTATCTGTGGAATCAAATCGTAACACAGATCTTTACCAGAAGAAATGCATGTTTTCTGTAAACAGATAGCAGAGAGATAAGGCAATTTCAGCACAGACACTATCATCTTTGATGGTATCGCAGGGAAAATGTCCCGAATGGTGGAATTACGGCTGGGTTATTTAAAAGACATTTCATTTGTAGGAAGCCCATTTGGGAAACATAAGCTAGTCTACAGAATCTTAACTGCATAAAGTGTGGATAAAACAGACATTCCCAGTAAGCATAGATTAGTGATGATACATAAGGCTGGAGTGTGTATGTGTGGGGGAGTGTGTAACACTCTAGTCAAAGAAGTAATTGGATAAAACAACTTCTAATTAAGTCTCAGAGCCCCCAGTCTTACATGACAAGTTTTCCATTTAGTTTTATTTTTGTATACATATTTTTTATGTATTTAGAAAACTGCAGATACAATTTCCTTGCATGAGTCTGTCTTTAGCCTCCTTTCCACTCGTTAAGTTTGAGGATACTTATTAATCAGGACAGTGAACTTTATACAAGAACCCACACTGCAAACAGGAAATGGCCTGGCAGCCTGGTGTGCAGTGAAATGTTTTTCTTTAGGTCCATCAGATAAAGGGAGAGTCTTTCAGTGGAGGCTAAACCTACTAGTTCCACAAGAATAGAGGAGGAAAACCAAATACTAGTAAGTCACAGAAAAAAAACCCAAGGGTTTTCTAACTTGTCTGATGATCACTGAGCTTTGTGACTTGGCACACCTGGAGCGGGCTCAGAAAGGCAGAAGAGTCTAAATTTAGAAACACGTTTTGGGCAGCAGCTGCTGCACAGCAGCAGTATGTCACCAGCAGAGCTGGGCTTGTAAGCCTTGTCTTGCTGGCAGCATCCAGGTTGGGAAACCAGAGAACTTGCTTCACCCTCCAAATGCCATTCCAGACAGGTCACACGGGGCCAGCCACTGATCTGGTCCTGCAAGGACAAGCAAGCCCACTGTCTACAAGTTACTCCCTGGAGCTTAAGATAGTCACTTCTGGCCTGGGGGGGAGATGGTTCATATCTGTTACATTGGCATTCCAGTTTTGATGCCATAGGATTTTCAACTAAGACAATAAATTAAAAAAAACCCATCATAACAGCATTCTGACTTTAGGAAAGGTTGTAGCAGGAGAAAACAGTGGGGCTGCCCCAGGCTTTGCACATGTACTATGTTTATGTCCCAAAACATGCAAGGAGAATGCTTCATGCCCTTGAGCCCTTACCGTGTTGGGAATGCTTCTTGAGGAGAGCTGTTGTGTCCAGGAGCAGGGTCCAGCATGAGACAGCTGCAGGGTGTCACCATGCCAAGAACATGGTGATCCTCAGCTCTGTTTTCTTCACATGCAATAGCTGCACTTTAACTTAGGCGTGACATAAAACATTTTACCACCTGCCAAAGGTAGTAAGCACGCACCACATCAGATGTAACTTGTTATGTCACATGTACAAGGCTATGGGTAACACTAAGTAGTCTTCCAGGCAGGCAAGACTCCCTTAATTATTTGTCTTTTAGACAAATAATTTCAGGAGCAGCTGCCCTACAGACGAAAAAAAAGCCATGCAATTCTCCGCACTTTGCTACTTAACATCATCTTGATAAATGCAAATTATCAATCATACTGAAGCTATGTCACAGAAAAATCATCCTGTTGAGGCTATCAGGGAAAGTCTTTCATGGTTGTCTAGCATCCACTGTCAGATGAAAAGTACAGGTTGGTCTGGACAGCAGTTTCTGAAAATGGTATAAATTTTCTGGAAGGATGGATTGAAAACAGGTTCCAGTAATAAAAGTCTGCCCCACACCAGGGTTTTGAGAACTTGTTTTTTCTTAATTAGCTATTTTTTCTTAATGTTGATAGTACCTAGTTTCTACCCAGAGAACTTCAATTATCAAGGATTAGTATAGTCAAAATGATACCACTTCAGGCAATGCAAAACCTCGGGTGTAACAGAGAGACACTGCTTTGTTACCACTGGTTTGTTAAATGCTTTCATCTAAAACTCACAGAACATAAGAAGAAAACATTATAAAACCCCTACAGACCAGACCAATGTCCACCACGTAATAGTCATCCAAAATTACACATGCACAAAAGAGGACTTGCTCTCTCTCATCCCTGTGTCATTTTCCTAGCAGAATAGACAGGCCTGAAATATCACATGAAAGCCAAACAAAATCATTGTTGAAGCAGACACAAGAGAGAAAGAACTCCAGAACTAAACTCGAACTGAGAAATGCCCTTCCCTTCATCCACATCTCAACTTTTCCCCCTCTTAGGAGTAGGAATGTCATAGCTGACAAATGGTTTGGTATCTACAAGCAATAAGCAACATACATGGGAGCCACATCCCGATGTGCTGGCTCATGGTGCCCAAGTCTACCAGGGATCCCAGGATCTTGCCTGCAGTGTAGGTTGCTACACACCACTTTTTTGAAGACTGATGTTGCACAGCATTTTATAGGCAGACGTTATACTCTTCAGGCATTTCAAAGAAGAAAAAAGAACAGAATATCCACACTTTCTCCCGCTCGAGTGCAAACAGAGAAAGCACTGTGGTTCTTGGGTAGTGAGAACACCTGCTTAAATGTGGCATGTGACAAATGAAGATGTTTAATGAGCAGGATGGCTCTTACAGGTGGCTCCTCGGTGCAGATGGCTGTGCTTTGGCAGGCCCCAGCAAGCGCCACCAGACCTCCCAAGGTTTTGCTTCACGTGGCAGAGGGGTGCTGTTGGGTTTTCCCAACTAAATCACACGCTTGCTTCAGTGAAGCCCTTCTAGACTTGCCTCATTGCAAAGAAGATAATATGGCTTTTCTTTTGGAAGATTACCAGATCAACAATATCCTTCTACAGGAACGGATGGGAATAAAATGCCTGAAGCAAAGTACTGTGTCTAATATTATTTCCTTACTTTCAGTACTTATTTTGTCATCTGTAGTGTCCGTAGGAGGTGACTGCAAAACTACCCATCCTGAAAATGTCTTTTTTCTCATTAAGAGTGGTAGTATTTAATCATTTCACAGCTTCATTAAGTAGATTGTCTTAACACTTACTGCATCAGTACAGACTGCAAAGGTCATACTGGCATCTTTAATAAGATAAGGAATGTATTGATATTTTTTCATCCTAGCAGCCCCTGCTGAGCCATCTCATCTCCCAAAGGAGAAGGTATTTGAAAAACCTGATGCAATGACCCAGCATTTCTGAAAGGTGATTCTTTCTTCATTAGTCTTTACTATTCATGCTGCTGAGCTGAAGAGGATTCAGTGCAATAAATGAAAGAAATAGTGATAGCTGGTGTCGCATTAGGAAGGAGGTAGATTGTGTTTAGTAATCTCTGGGTGAACTGCTTGTCATTGTATTAGATATACACGTATCCTAAATGACTGTGCACGAACAAAGCTGAAAATGGGTTGTCAGTGAGCTTTTTGCTCCTTTTTCTAAGTATAAATGACCTTTCAAAGAACAACCATTAAAGAAGCTATGGAGATCAGAGCTTTTTCATACAAGTATGCTTTGAAATATATGAAAATTTTTACCAGTTGGCACAAAAATTTTGTAAAGACATTCTCAGGAGCTGTAGTAGCCAGTAATATACCAATTTTGCCCCTAAGTACTGGGGGCAAATTAACACTTTCACAAAACTATGTTGGATTAATCTGATTTTTTTTTGGTAAGGGAAGCTTTTCCTGATAATAGCTAGACAGTAAAACAGGACATTGAACATCTTGATTTTACCTAAATTTCCTGGTTTGTGATTTACTGATAAAAAGTCCATGCTGTTGTACATACTGAGAAGAATTTATAGAGCTGCATATTTCAGAAGGAATTATTATTTTCATCTGAACACATGTATTTTGGACATGGTCCAATCTTATGTAATTCTTTGAAGGATTTTCTTTCCTTCACAGGAGAGTGTCTTTAAAACAAATAATAGTGTTTTGTGACTACTGTGGGACGAATGCTAGCTGGGAAATAGCCCAGAGTGTACAAAGTGTGTTAATGTGTCTCCATTTGCCCCAGGGATGCTGAGTCATGTTTTTTTTGTGAGACTGTGCTGAGGGGGTTTGCATAATTAGGGGTCTGAAAATTCCATTTTCTGCAGCTTTTCCTGGAGAGTAAGAGTCCTGGTTTTTGCTGGATGAAAATTTACCTTTAAGAACTGAGAAACCTTTGCAGGCAGAGAAGAGAGCTTCCCAAGGAGAACCATGGTGAAGCGATAAAGCATCACCTTCAAAATCACCAGAAGTACTCCAGCAGCTCCCATTGCTGCTTTTTTAATAAGAAACTACTCTGCAGTGGCCACCTGCACTTCTTCTTTTCAGAGCCAGGCTGATTCCACACAGTGGATGCTGCTTGTGAAATGTCTGAAATGCAGCCTAAGGAGCATGCAGCAGTTATTCATTAGGAGATAAAATATTCATTGTCCCTCCTCTCTCACCATCAGTCAGGACATATAAGAGGAGAAGGGGAAGGAACAGAGAGGCATTCCCTTTTTGCTGCAGTTGGGTGGATTTGACTTCTTGTTGGTAGGGTGAATCGTAAGGATTTATAGCTCTCAGGACTATTAGAATTGCCCAGTCTTTAACAGTTCCCACAGCTTTTTCTCTCTTAGTTTCTGTTCATACCCCCTTATCCCCTCCTGCCAAGCCTCTAGTTTCTGTTTTATTTCACTGTCACATTTTTAAGGTTTTGACAGCTTCTTCAACATTGCAATTTAAAGGGCTTGTGAGAAACAGCTGGTTTTTGCAGATTTCTCTCCTCTCACATCCCAGTAAGGTGACCTACCTTAAAGGCAGCTAAGTCTGTAAGCAACACTTGGGTTCCCACTCTCTTCTTTCACCATCAAAACCCCTTTTATCTCTGAACAGCAACGTCGTATGACTCCACAATGAAACCCTCCTTTTCCTCCACACCTCTTCATCTCCCCACACCCATCAGTGCTGTGGCCCTCCCTGTTCCCCGTCCCGCCCTACCCGCTTCTCCCTGGGACGGCAGGCGGGGATGCTCTTGCCCTCTCCAGCAGAGCCGGCGCTGAGGAATGCAAGAAGCCTTTCCAGGCTTTAGCCCTAGGCTCTTTCTCTGCTTTCATCCCAGGGATCCCAAAGGGGGATATTTGCAAACCCACACCCACCTACTTGGTGGCAGTGTGGACCTTTGTATCTGCCAGCTACATCGTCCATGCTCACTGAGCAGCGACTGTGACAGGCTTGCCGAGCCTGTGTGAGCATGGCTCGAAAGGGCTGCACCACACAGATTGATCCTGTTAATACAGAAAAAAATGGATCACAGGTGGTATGGGGGTAATTCTTTAATTCCAGAAGGAATCAGGAAATGTCAAAATTATACCTTCTGTTTCAGCACAGGTTTCTTCTCTGGCTCTTGCTACTTCTGCTCCCCACTCCTCTCTTTTTCCTCATTATCCTCCACAGGAGACTATTTTTTAATTAAGTGGGAGGGTAGATTTGCAGAAGAGAGGGGAGGTCTTTGTTCTTCATGTCTCAAATTGATTAGCATTCTTGTAGCTTCACTGTTTTCTTATCTGTAAAGAAGCTGTGGTTTGACTGAGGAAAGAATAGCTTTTGCATTTTATTTTTTTCCTAACTGAAAGCTTCTAAGATACCCTAATGATACTGGAAATTATTCTGGGACTCACTCACCATTCCCAAATTCATCTAACTAGTACCATCCCCTGACAGGTTAGGTAGAAGAAACACTTACAGGAAGAGCAAGTCATTAAAAAACCGTCATAATCATCTTAACCTCACCTTGCACAAAGAAGCGAATCTTTGGAGCATAAACTCATTTTTTTAGCTAACTATGCAGAAGGAGGAAGTTCACGAACTGATCACCAGAGTGATTAGTCCATGGCAAGGCCCCTTGGAATGGAGAGGTTAGAGAGCCTCTAGGATGACAATGAAATTACAGGGTCTGTGACTTGTAAATGGAAAAGCAAACCAAGAAGAATGGATTTGGGGTAGGCAGATTTCAGTAAACTGAAGAGAATTCATAACTAAAAGCTTTGATTCATAGAGGAGTTATACAGGGTGAGTGACCATAAAAGCACAAATGGGCCCAGAGGAAAGGTAAGAGGTGAGTTAGAGACTTACTGTACTAAATCACTGGCTTTTCCTTGGCTTTAAGCAAAGAAGAAGGTTCACAGAAAAAGTAGAATAGTTCAGTCCGTTAAGTGTAACTTGAGTAGAGTTGCAAAAGCATGTGAGGATAAAAATCAAAAAGGCAGAGGCATAATGTGTCCTGTACTGTAACAGGAAATGATTCCATAGCAGCATTACTGGTAGAGAGAAAGCAAAGGAAAATTTTGATCTACTGTTCCACAGAGAGGAAAGACAATAGATGACACTAAGATAAAAGCCTTTTTTTTGTGCTCCAGTCTTCATTGGGAAGGCATGTTGCAATCCGATGTCAAATGCAGTTACATAAGGTACATATGCAGAGCAGAATTGGGAAAAACAAGTTGAAGAGTACTGAGAGAAATCAAACTGGTTTCAGATCATCTGAGCATGGTGAGATCTGTCCGCAGTCTAGAGAACTGACTGAAGCAGTCTCAGAGACTTTTCTCTTTGAGATCTTGAAAAGGGCTGTTTATAGGAAAAGCAAATATCACACTTAATTTTACCAAGGGCACAGGGAAAAGAGGAGTTAAGGAATACCAACCAAGCTTCAGTCCTTAGAGGAGTACTTGTGGTTGTCTAGAATAATACATAGTGAATTATCAACAACTCGAATTTATCAAGTAAGGCCTGTCAAGATACACAAACCTCCTTGACAGGCAGCTAGCAGACCTTGTAGCTCTGAGTCAGCTGAGGATGCCAATGCAACATTATCTTGATGGTAAAGAGACTCTGATACTTTTATAATCAAGCAGTGGAAATATGGTTTGGGCAAAACTTCTGTAAGGCAGATACACTACTGTCAAGAAACTGTTCAGTCAAAATTATAGGAGAAAGTACTGAAGGACTCTGTGCTGGGTCTAAAACCATTTAATCTTCTCATTAGCGCTTTAGGTGATGAGAAGGTGTACGAGAGGAGGATCTGTTCATTAAACTTGAAAACAACATCAAATCTAGTGGCACACAGTGAAGAACAGTATGACGATTACAAATCAGACATAGTCTTGAAAATGCAGTAGAAGACAAGTACCAAATTTTACCTTTAGGCAGGCATAACCAACTGTACAAACAGGATGTGCTGTGGCTGTCAGCCCAGTCTCTCAAAAGGATGTGGGAATTAGAGTGAATACGAAGCTGGATGTGAGTCAAGGATTTTGTGCTGTAAAGACACATTGGTATGTAAGTAATGAGACATAAAAGAAACCTCCTCTGCTGATCACTAATAAGGCCTCAGCTGGATTAACCTGCACTGGAAGTACAATGCAAACTGACAGAAAATCAGAAGGAGAAAATGGAAGTGGTTGGGGTACATGGTACAAGGAAAGACTGCGGAGTCTAATGCAGAGAGTAGGTCTTTCAGTATTTCATCAGCCATTGCAATGGAAAGGAATAACGTGTTCTTTGTGTTCATGGTAGAAAGGACAACAACTACTGAGATTAAGTGTTGGCAATGAAAAGTCATTAGGGAGATACTTCCAACGATTGAAATAGTGACTCACTGGGGAGGCCATAAAGTCTCCATCATTTCAGGTCTCTGAGACGAGGTCAGGGACACAGACATCAGGAGCAGAGCAGCAGTTCAGTCAACACAGCCTGCCATCCAGGACCTGCCCAGACCCCTTCTCCTGAGCTGCTGGGGCTCAGCACTTGCATCCATTCCCCTCCCAGACTTTGCTCTGTGTTTCTGATTACGAATGTCCACAATCTGCAAGAGAAAAATAACATTATTTAGGGGAAAGAATGTAAACAGGGACATGATAATCATAGAAACGTAGAATAGTTTGGGTTGGAAGGGGCCTTTAAAGGTCATCTAGTCCACCCCCCTTGGCAAGGAGCAAGGACTTCTACAACCAGATCAGGTTGCTCAGAGCCCCATCCAACCTGGCCTTGAATGTTTCCAGGGCATCCAGCACCTCTCTGGGCAACCTGTTTCAGTGTTCCACCACTGGAATTTTTTCCTTATGTCCAGTCTGAATCTGCTTCCTTCTATTTTAAAACTATTACTCCTTGTCCTATCACAACAGGCCCTGCTCAAGAGTTTCTCCCCATCTTTCTTACAAGCCCCCTTTAGGTACTGGAAGGCCGCTTATAAGGTCTCCTCAGAGCCTTCTCTTCTCTCAGCCTGTCCTCATGGGAGAGGTGCTCCAGCCATCTGATTATCTTCATGGCCTCCTCTGGACTCACTCCAGCAGGCCCATGTCCTTCTTATATTGGGGGCTTCAGAGCTGGACGCAGTGCTCCAGGTGGGGTCTCACCAGAGTGCAGTGGAGGGGCAGAATCACCTCCCTCGACCTGCTGGCCACACTATGTCTGCAACTAGTTTGAGAATAGCTATAAAGATGAGGCAAATACATTCCAAAGATAAGAGAAGTTGATTTAAAATACCAGAAGACCAGACCTTTAAAGAAAAGTCAAGCAGTCTTCCCCCACACCTCTTCCAATAGTGAGCACAGTGAAGCAATGAAGTTGGTTGCCGCTTGCCACTTGAAGGGGATCTTCACTCCTGGGCACTTTTAGGAAGGGGCTTAATACGAGTTTGATGATATACTTGAGGTAAGGGGCATAGCTGCGATTTTCTATGTTTCTGTAATTCTCTTGGAGAAGCGAAGTGCTGAAAGTATACAGAAATGAAACAGAGAAGTGAGAGCAGGAAATGCTTTTTACTAGAGCAAATGACAGACTGTGAAACCTAAATCAGGAAATTAAAAATATGGGGACAGGGGAACCGATTTTTTTGCATTATAAACAATCAGCTTGTTGCACTTGTTGATCCATCACAGTGGCATATTTTCCAAAATTCAAGGCAAGGTGTCCAGGGATTTACAGAGTGAAATAGGGTCTAGGAAAGGGTGTTGGCTTGTAGAGTGCAGGAAAAAGCCAACTTTGTGCATTGCAGGTAAGGAAGAAACTTTCCTGCTTGCAGGAAAGTTGACCCCAAATTTTTGGTACATTTCCATGAAATATCTGGAAACAGCCACTGCCAGGCACAGAACAGGATGGACTACCTGTGCAAACCAGCCTGCCAGCTGCCGGTACAACTGCTTGAAATCACAATGGAGTTTTCTTTCCATTCTTCCTCTGCTCGGTAGCTGGCAAAATATTTCTGTGTTGGAGTCACTTGTTTCAGAGTTCTAATTTGAAGGCGTAAATAAATCTGCTGGTTTGCATTCAGGGCTCCAGTTTTGTTCTCCAAATAATTTTAGATTGTTTCATTAATCTGCAGCAGTCTGTGGAGTTTCATCCTTTGTCATTACAGTCAGAATAGACGTCTGTGAAGAGGAACAGAAGGCATAAATTTTAGACTCTGTGGACCATAGAGGGCAGGATGATGAAAAGCTGAAGCGATAAATGAAATTATAGCATAAAGTGATGACTTGAATGGGTCAAAACTTAAAATCTCCACCTTACAGAAAATTCCAAGACTTTGAAATTTCGACTTGTGTCAAATACAGGTGAAAAATAAGTTTAACAAAAATGTTATGAAAGAGAGGAATTAATATCGTCTGTTTGACCTCCTGGAAACATTTGTTTTGATAAGACTGAAACATTATCAATATTGCCACTTTAACACTTTTATCTGTTCATGATGGTAACATAGAATGGTAAGATAAAAAGCAGATGTTTCTGTTTCACAGGAACAAAGTACTGAGATAATCTCCTTCCAAATTATCATGAAATGGATACATTCCCATAAACATTTGATATTTAATTGTTTTCCAAAGGAATAATATTTCTCAGGGAAATCATCAGGGACATGCCACCATTTTCTAGTGTCCTTTAACACCACAAATGTCAGAACGGTATATACTTCTAAACAAAACCAGAAAAATAATTTATGGTCAGGCAGATATAAAGCCATTTCCAGAGCGAAACTAAATAGCTGCTTAATACCGCATACGAATGCTGCATAATTGTTTAAGAGCTATTTATGACATTGTATCTGTAAGGAGAATTAAGCAGATGTATTTTCTGTCCTAGCAGTTGCTCCATACAAATGAGTCTTAGGGGTATTGTACTTCCCTGAAGTAGTTTGTTGTATCTCTTCATTTCATATCTTCCAGATTTCTGCTGAGAAATGCCAAGAGCCTTTTCCAGTCTCTGCTATAGATGCAGCATGTTAAACGTCCAAAGCAACAGGCAATTTATTAAGTTAGTTTCCTAACCTATATGATATCACTAATCTTGTCACAGGCAAATTGCCGGTTCCCTTCCATTGTCCTGCTTTGCTGCTGTCACAGCTGCCACCCTGCTGGGACGGAGTCTGGAGTGCTCGGCACTGTGCACATGCAGGTCCTGCCGCAGTGCCTTTGCTGTTGGCACAGACAGGACCGGCACCTCATGGAAAGGAACCCAGGAGGGGTCAGTGCTGGAGCCAGGAGGGGAGCCCAGGCCTCTGCCTGCTGCTGCCAGTCCCTTTTCCCAGGGACCATGGTGATTCTTAGCTGGTTTGTTCCCTCTCCTTTCAGGCACAGTGCAGCTGTGACTGATGCAGCCTTGCAGTGCGGAGGATGTGGAGATGCCTTCTCTGCTCCACTTCCTTCTGCCTATTAGTCATCCCCTCACTAAGCTGCCTTCCAGGTCCCGGAACACATATTTCGCATTCATGACTTTGTGCTTTGACAGCGCTGTGGTCTCCAGCAGCGCTGCCAGGGTAGGACCTCTCAGCAGGCACTTGAGCATCACAAGACTTCCTCCCTCCAGAAGAGAAGTCTTCCTCAGGCTTGTGTTCAGTAATGACTTCTGCTCCCTGCTCTGTCCTGTCCCAAAAGCAGATTTAATACATAGCTCTCCTGCTGTGCTTCATCTTAAGCCTGAGGCAAAGCAGTGTGAGAGCGTGTGGTGTGCCAAACATGGACACAGGAGATGCAGATTTTCAAGGCTGCCAGGCAGATGTGTGCCACAGTCTGCATGCCACAGGCAAACCAGGAATGAGGTTTCCGTGAGGAGCACTGGGTTTTTACTGTGATGAGATGATACCTGCCTTCTTTAGAGGCCTCTGTGACCTAAATGCTATGAGGTCACTTTTCCTAAGAGTACAACTGCCTGCCTCCCCCTTCCATATCTTTATTTACGTCTGCATAGTCATCTTCTATCTAAACACCTCACCCCACATCAGTTTATCTTTTTAAGTGGAGAAGAACAAAATCCTAGACCATTTCTTGTATGAAAAACAGACCCTTCTCAACACAGCCCCTTCTGAGGACATGAGGAAAGGGCATAGACCAGCCTGACCCCATATCTGCTTCCCAATGGAAATGTAATCATAATGTCACAAAGTATATGGTTTTTGCATGCACTGGTTTTTTTTTCATTTATTTTTTTTTTTTACTGCTAGAGACTAGGTCCTGACTGGAGTGTCCAAAATACAAATAGTTAACTAAAATGCTGGGGCTTATATAACCCCGTTTCCATGAAAAATGTCAGAATCTCACCCCAGAGAGTGGGTGGGTGGCTGTCTGCAACCATTCAGAAGGCTTAATGTCCCTGGGAAGGCTCTGGTTTGCCACTGAAAAGCTTCCTAAGCTAAAACTGGAAGGAGGCTGTATATTTCATCTATTTTTGGATGTGGGACACACGGGTCACCTACCAGTCAGTGTGGCGTGGGAACAGGCTGCAGTGATGCGCAGAGCATCCAGGCTCACCAAAAAACTGTTCCAGCCCTGAGGGGGACTGGCGTGCCCCGCTGCCATACCCCTCTGCCTGTCTGCAGGCAACAATCACACCGGCATGGCTTTGCTGCACCTGGCCCCAGGTCAGGAAAGCGTTTCAGCACAGGGTTTTGCCAGGCTTAAACACATTTGAAATGTGTTCCTTAACAATTTTTTTTTAATGAACCAGGATCAACATGAGAAATCTGCAAATAAAATCAACTGAATCAAGATGCCTCTCAAAAGCTACTTAGAATTACACTGGACTATTTCCTTTCTTTGAAATACTGTGACTAAATCCAAGATAAAAGTCTGGTGGAAAAGAAGGACGAGAATATTAACAAACATTACACTGAAGTGTGTTCAGCAGATATCAGAGCTCATTTTCGCAGACTAGAAATTCATTGTATTTAACATATCCCTTTAAATTTCTCATTAACAGCTATTTCCTTCCATCCTTCGGAGAACCCCCACAACCTCACTATGCAGCAGCCCTGCAGTAGGCTAGGGTTTCACATCACCACTGCAGCTTTTTTCTTACCATCTGGGGTTTTAACATGAGCTTTCTGCCTGCTACAAGTCATTTCCAGTGCTCTGGTCTCACTGCAGCCCGGGGCTTCACTCCTAGATGACTGCAACCACCGGAGGGTTAAAACACAGACTGCCAGCTCCACATCTGGAACAGCTTCTTTCCTATTCTAACATTTAGAGCTGGAAGGTTCAATGGCATATTTTGGACTGTATGATTAGTTTTGATCACAGCTCCTTGCCATAGGATACCAATGCATGATCTGTCTAGCTGGTTTTAAACCAAGGAGATGTAGATGAGAACTGGAAGTACATCATATGCAAAAATCACTATTTTCATTGTATTTTCCAAGGGAAAGGCAGCATGGGAGAAGTCACCCAAAGTGTGGTTGTTCTGATGCCTCAGTCAGTCGAAACATTGCTTACTTTAGGGTTTGTAAATGACAGAAAACATGAGGATGACACACTAGCTGGACAGTAAAGAAGGTTCTGCTGGCCTTGTCATATATATTCACCTGCACAGCAGATTGGGGGCGGTGGCTTGCAGTCTTCTTTTTAATTTGGTGAAACACAATGGCAGCTTGCATCTCACTAAGGTTAGAGAAGATGCTATTTGCTCATCAGGTAATTTCTGTTTTCATATTTCCAGAGTATCCACAAAGGGATGTTTCAGGGCAAGAAGTTCAGTGAATTTTACCAATAGAAAATGAGACAATGGGCTTCCTCTTTCTGCCACGTTTTAAAGAAGAAAGACTTGTTCTTTGACAGGCAAAAGCTGATGTATGCATGGACTGCAGGAGAACGCTTTAGATGGACTGAAGTCAAAAGTTATTTGTTCAATAGCGCAAGTGTATGGTCCCAAAGACCATGTTTTATGCCTTCTTTGTTTCTGGTGTGGTAAAAAAATGGCTTGCATTTATTTATCTTACAATGAATACTAGAGAGAAGAATATTAAGAATGCAACTCTACCTAGAATAAAAATAAATTTACATAAAATTACAGTAGCAATGCCAGAGACATCTATGTTCCTAAAATCTGCCACCAAATTTTGATGCCCATGTATGTCCATCCACTGGGGGATGTATCCTACAGTCTCCCAGACAGTTATACTCAGGAATATGGGTATTCAGACTCCTAAAAAAACCAAAACACTTTTTCTGCTTAAGGAACTGATTGATCACCTGAACGATTTTAAGCGATAAAACCTTCTGGGAAAAAAAAAAGGCAGAACAAGATGAAAAAAAATTTTGCAAACAAATCTAGATTTTATTTGCATGCAAACAATACTATTGTTGTATGTCATAATTTCCAGTCTTTACTCTAGAAATAAAATGTATCCATCCTCCACTGAAATAATCCAAAGATTGAGTTTTTCATAGCAGTGTTATAGAGGACGTTTTCTATTCATTTACATGGAATAATAGAAAGTTGCTTTCATGTAACAAATCCTACCATAATTACAAGGATGTAACAATAATTTTCTAAATGAGGAAAAGCTCCATAGGAAATTTTTGGCCTCATGCCTTTACAATTGCTGCAGGTTTTTGAAATATCAGCTTAATGTTCTTCTAAAGAAAGACATAGCCTTTTTGTCTGAGTTGGCATATATGAAAATCTCACATCTGTGTAACATCCTTCTTAGACTGTGGACACTGTAAGGAGCAGGAAATGAGAATTTGGATTCAAGTCAAGCAGTTGTTTTCCATAAATATGAAGAAAAGTGCCATGTGAGGTACACCGAAATAATCTGGTGAATTCAACAAAAAAAAAAAAAGTAGGAGTTTTTTTCTAATGCAGAAATGTTATATTTTAACACTTTGCTATTTCAAAATACCTGGTTTTCCTACAAAATTATGGTGATTTCAGAAATAAAAGTGCAGTTCTTAAACAGTACACGATCTATAAAAAGAACAAATAAGTGTTTTTACGTGAAGTGTAGTAAAAAGCTCTGTTTTGTCTTTCTCCTGAAAAGCTTTCCATTTTTATGCAACACCTACCAGTTTCCTCCTCCTCTACTCACTGGCACTGTTTTTCATCTGTTTCCTTATCTTCTGGTTTAGCAGCCTAGACCCAGAAACCCAACCTTGATCCAACGCTGGCATTTCAGTGTGGTCTAGTCTTTCTCATATGGCTGTGAAGTAGTGTTTCCTGTCACATTCAATAACATTAAACTCACACATGTTGTTGTATTGTTACAGCATTTGAGAATTTTAAAAAAGAAATTGAAATTTGCGCCCTAGAAAATTAATTCTGTCCTTAAATTAGCTGTGGAGAAATTAGCCCTTGGAAAAAAACTCTTCTGAAGATTCTCCCCAAAGCCCATTTGATCACAAAAAAACCAAGACAGACAGTCCAGTACTCCAGGCACTAACCTGGGAAACAGATAGATCTCCATCTCCCATCTATAATGTGATGAAATTGCAATCAAAAGCTTCTTACGACAAAAAAAAATAAGCACACTTTTTATGCAAAGCCAATAGTTTTTTGTTAAGATAATAAAAATCCTACCAGTCTAACAACAGAATTATTTTTAGTCTCAGTCAAAGTATTATAGGAGTGAGAAAAGGAAGAGTATTACATAAAAAATCTGCAGAATTATAGTTACAACTGTTAGGCCTTCCTAGTACCTGTCCCTTTCTCTGCTCTTACAGTCACTCTTCCACAACCCCTTTGGATCAGTCCTGGTGAGAGATAAAAGATACGGCAAGTCATCATCGTCTCAAGCTCCTCATCAGGGCAGATATTATACTGATGGTGAGAGCTCCTTCCCTTTCCTAGGAGGAATGTGATGTAGAGGTTGACAGTTTCTGTCTTCTCAGTTTTGAGTCTATTTGAGGCAATTTTTATATGTTTTCTAACACCCTTTAGTCTTTCTTCATGAGTATGAAATTCCATGGGTATGAAATTCCATACAAATTTGCTTTATATGGAGTGTATTATATATATGTAGATAGAATCACAGAATCATAGAATGGTTTAGGTTGGAAGTGACCTTTAAAGGTCATCTAGTCCAATTCCTCCTGCAGTGAGGAGGGACATCTCCAACCAGATCAGGTTGCTCAGAGCCCCATCCAACCTGATATTGAACAGTGATGGAGCATCCACAACTTCTCTGGGCCACCTGTTCCAGTGTCTCAGCATCCTCATTGTAAAAAATTTCTTCCTTATATCTAGCCTAAATCTACCCTCTTTTAGATTAAAACCATTACCCCTTACCCTATCACTACAGGCCCTGCTGAAGAGTTTCTCCCCATCTGTCTTATAAGCCCCCTTTAGGTACAGAAAGGCTGCTATAAAGTCTCCCCAGAGCCCTCTCTTCTCCTGGCTGAACAGCCCTGGCTCTTTCAGCTTGTCCTCATGGGAGAGATGCTCCAGCCTTCTGATCATCTTCATGGCCTCCTCTGGACCAATTGCAACAGGTCCACATCCTTCTTACATTGGGGGCTCCAGAGCTGGATGCAGTACTGCAAGTGGGATCTCACCAGAGCAGAGTAGAGGGGCAGAATCACCTCCCTTGACCTGCTGGCCACACTTCTTTTGATACTTGTTCTTTGTTTTCTTTGTTGCTCCTAAAGAGGTTTTGTCCAGCCCTAGGTCTGCATCTGACCATTGTGAATTTGCCTATAGTTATGGGGTCTCCAGGCCCAGCCTGTGTTGCATCTCATCATCCCACTCTTTGCAGCACCCTGTATCCCTCTTTGTAGGCTTCAGCTGTGGCATCAAACCCATCTTCCGCTGCACTGAATCGCTTCAGTGTATTTCTTTGTGCAGAAAAAAAAACTGCTTGGCACTGCTGTCTGAAAATTGTAGCAACGCCCTATGATTAGACAAACATGCACAGGAGTAAGAGGAATAGGGTGAGTATAGGTGGAGCCTGACAAGTCTAAGGGCCTTGCAAAGCTATTACAAAGCTTGGGACCTGTTACTAGCAGTGGCAATACTCTGTTTACTGGGCTGCAGGGCTACAAAGCTAATTATATTTTGTTTCTCCTGTCCATAGCCTGTGTAAACACACATAGTCACGTACTGAAATAGCAAACGCTTTCAGATGTGCACACTCCTATTCACTGGGACTAATAATGACATGCTGAAAGCTAATTTGGTATCCTAACATTTGCAGGTCAAGGCTTCAAGGACAATTCAGGAGAATGTGGAACAGTTTGTCATTATTACAATTACCAAGCACTGGGTTTACAACTCTTCCAGAGACATGAAGAGTCCACCCTTGAGGCAGGTCCAAGCAGGTCAACTAAGTGTCCAAGCGATTAGGAAGGGAATGTGCTCATTCTGCTGAAGGTAGATGTGCTCTCTTGACTCCCATTATTCAATGTGATTAAACTGACGTTCGCTAGATGAGGATCTTCCAAACTTTTCCTTCCAGTTTTCTGAGGTACCTGTAATGCAACAGGACAAACTTGCTTAAAAACAGTTGTGTCTATGCTGAAAGTGGAAAGCATCACTAGGGAGGCAGGAGTCATGTACTGGCACCTGAAATGCCCATACACTGTCCCGTGCTCACGTTCTCTGGCTTTGTACGCCTGGCTTAACAAGCATAGTTTGTACCAGAACAGCATGATGCTAGCTGTAGGTTTCGGAGTCAGCTGTAAGTTCAGGTACGTTCAAAGGCTCTTCCAGCAGCCACAAAAGCAACCAAAATCCCCAGATGTTTATTCTTGCTCTCATAATCTGTCAGATGCACAGGAGACACGGGAGAGTGAATGGGCAGCGTGGCTGGTCACGTGCTCATCCCCAGGCAATCAGTCCAATCTGCTCAGAGGCGAAGCATGGTGACAGGACTTTGTGGGCATAATGCTTTGTGTTGCAGCAATTTCCCTGCCAGGACTATGAATCCAACATCATGCAAAATACAAGCATCTGTCCTCTGAGATCTTGGTGTTATTACCACATTGCTTTCCTGTTCCCTTGCCCCTCACCAGATGTTTGTCAGGGAAACCATCACCTCCTCACAACGTTTTATCACCACCCCCTTTTCTGCAGTGTCCTCTGGCTCAGCAGTTCCCCTTGTCATCACAAGCACTGCAGCTGAGGACACACTTCAGTGGAAACTTGCACACTGCCTTTCCACTGCCAGTGTAGCTGTATTTCTGACTCTCCACAGAAATCCAGCGCACCAAGCTCCCAGCCATGCCCTTTCTGCTGTCATCCTCTCTCCTCCTGCAGCCATTTTCCTCCTTTCACCTTGCAGTGGAAAATATTGTTAAAATGTGCTGGCAGCTAGTGTGTAAGGTGGTGTCTTGGGGATATGGCAGACAAAGCGTGCAATGGAGAAAGTGGAGGTGTTACGATGACTGAGCTCACTAGATGGCCCTGTACACTGCAAACTCTTCCTCCAGCAATCCCACCGTGTAAAACCTGTTTGTGCATGCATTGGTAGGGATTTTTCTATTATTATTCTCCAGGGTTTTTTTTAACAGCTGGACCTAGACCCCTCTCCTTGATTCTTCATCTCTGTGGTAGACATGTTTCTGTCCCGTGCGCAGTGGGGGTCTGTGTGCGGAGCAATCCTTTCCGATTACCGAAGCAAGCCACATAGCAGGCAGCAGGAATGGAAAGCAGAAAAGGAAGCTAGTATGTGACCTTCATGGTGATACTCTCTTTGTATAAACTGGTGCAGCAGCCTAAGTGAAGGTTAGTATTTGAGGCCATTCTGCAGTGCTCCCTAGGTCCATTGAGGTGTATTTAGCATGTACATCTGAAGTCTTGTTGTATTATTAGGGGATAAAACTCTGGTAAACAAGCATTTCCTACACTGTGATACGTGACTCCACACAATCTGTTATGGGAAGAGCCAAAGCTCAGCAAAGGAGAAAGGCACGAGGGAGGGCTAAGGGGAAATGGGAACAGAGAAAGTAGCTACGAGCTGTGCCAGATGTAGTGGACATTTAGCACTCTCTGTTAAAAAGTTGCATCTATCTGGGATATTTTCTTGGTCCCCCTGGCCACAGTCTTTGAGAGCACTCCTATCAAACAGGTATTTACTGCAATGCTGATTTCAGGGATGGGAGTTTGAAACAAGAAGAGAGGAAGAGTTCAATGTCATGATGAAGTTACCCAAGTGCATCACATTACCCTGTTCCAGATGAGCCATGGTAACAAGACACAGCCCGTCACCAGCCCTCTGTGAATCTGAGGTAAAGCACAACTTCAGCTGCCTTCCAGAGGATTAAGCGACCACAGACAAGATACACCAAGTCATCTGCTGGCTCTCAGCTGCCAGTTTAAGCTGCTGGACATGCTACAACAGCTAGACTTGTGTTTCAGGGCAAAAATAATCTATCCATGATTACCTACATCTTGTGATGTGATAAACTGAACATGGCTCTCCCCAGCCATTGCTGGTGTGCTGTCAAAGAAAACCACTCTCTCCCTTTGTCTTGAATCCTTTTTTTTTTTTTTTCCTGAGTGTTGTACCTCTTTACATGTGCGATTGTACCAACAAGTTCAAAAATTCCCACTGACTGTAGCACCAGGAAAGCAGTGTCAAGGCAGTTTGCCTAGTACATTTGGAAATGATTTCTACTTTCTGTCTCAATGTCCTTCACCTGAGCCAGCCATAGGCAGAAACAATGCTGTGAAAACATGATGGTGAGAGCTGTGCTGCCGGGCCAGGCAGGAGCTGTCCTCTGTGACACCAGTGTGCCCACCAAGCTCTGTATGGGACAGCAACCACCTCCTGGGATGAGACTTCACATCAGCAGTTGTTGCCTTTCCAAGGCAAGCAGATGTTCCTGTCATCTTTAGGTTCAAACTTCAAGCCATCCAAAAGTAGCCTGGATCAGGCAACTCATGTTTCCCCATGGAAATTATGGCATGTCCTTCTACAAATCAATCCACACAGAGTTTTTGGAGCTCAGCACAAGGCCGTTCTGAGGTTCCCTTGTTTCACAGAAATGGAATTTTTCAAGGACTTCTTGGCCTCAAGACTTTGGTACTTCCCAAAGAGGACATGACAGTGAAGAAAGCAGGAACAAGGAAGTACAGGAGGACTTTCTGCCAGAGGACTTCCTAACCTTGATGCTACAAGTCCCAGACACATAGCAGGAGGCATGCAGTGGGGCAACGAGCAGAGACCTGAGCAGCTCCATAGCCAGAAGGCCACAAGAGCACTCAGTTTGGGTTGGATCACTGGTGAGAAGCCAGGGAGGCTTACAGGCAAGGCTGGTTTGGGCACAGAGCTTGTATCTTTCCTGCTTACCAGTGTTAACATAGCATAAGGTGGCAAATACCAGTAGTCCTGTACCAACATCAAAAAAATGCCCCTTTTTAACTGATCACAACAGCTGACTTGAATATGAAAAGAGAAAAAAAAAAAAGAAATAGTGTTGTGGGTGTTTCACACTGCTAATGAGGCAAATTTTGTTAGAGTAGGGCATGACCGACAAACCCACAGCTCCTTCAGGGACTGTCACACTGGCTGCAGGGTGTACGTCAAGGGAGCTGCCAACAGCCGAGCTGAGAACCGCAGGCAGAGCCAGGGAGCTCAGCCACAAGTGAGGCCAATCACAAATGAGGGAGAAAGCATTTAGACAGTTGGTGGTGTCCATCTGGTGCTTAGTGACTAACCTGCCAGCCCTTTGGCCAGTTGTCTCGACAGCCTGCACTTCCAACTGCCTTCATCTAGTGGCAGTCATAATGCAGCCAATGCCATTCCAGCTCCCAGAATACTGTTGCTGCTCTCAGTTTCTATGTCGTATTTCAATTAAGATGTTTTAAATTAATTTCATTTTTATTCTGCCTGTTCCAAAGCACTGAGACAACTTTCCTACTTTTGAGCTGTCTTCTGTAGATTAATGTGGTCACCCTTTTAAGCCTTGAGTCAGAGAGATGCTTCAACATGTGCTTACATCCAAGTGTATCTGTTCATCTATTCAAACCACTGGAACTAGATACACACCTCCAGTTTAATGCCTGTTTATCTCTGTTGTTTAAACTCAAGGCTTTGAGTACTGCTCTGTCATCTGCTGCCCTATCCCTTCTACCATAAACACCCATGGATGAAGCCCCTTTAAGCAATAAAGCGGGAAAACTGTTCATAACTATACACCAATGGGCATGGAAGTCACAGGAGAGAAACTTTCAAAAGTACCTACATCCCATTTTCAAGAGGACCTCTAATTTAAGATTTTTTTGTAAATCCCTGGAGGTGCCTACTTGCATCTTTTGTAACTTAAAAACTGGTCAGTAATTTCTTAACTTCCCATGCCCTGAGAGTGTACACGTGTACTGCATGAAGTAAATTGGGAAATGGGACATAGCCTTCTGAATAATATAGGCATCTGTGAAACCTGTGTCCTTGGTCTCATGTTATGACATTTTAGATAAAGCAAATGAAAATGTTCTGTCTAAACCTGAGCAGATTTTCACAATGGTCTTGCATTTATTATTGCCCATTCTCACAAGAACTTATTTGACTTGAATGTCTTGTTCAAATACCAGCATAAAGAACATGGTGGGCACAGAAAGGAGAAAAGGGGATCAGCTGTACAGGTAAAACCAAGAATATCCATGTTTGACAAAACTCAGCTGAGGATATATCCAGGCCAGGACCCTTGAGCATTAAGATCCCTGTGAGACTCAAAACCAGACAAAATGAGCCATTTAGACTTTAGGAAAGTCCTGCAAAACTCTAGCCTCTTTTCCCCAGTTACATAGCAGGAATTTCCAGAGATGTGACAAGGACCAGCTCCTCTTGCTACCCCATCCCTCAGTACCACTGTTCCAGGCACAGAGATTGTTTGCACAGGCAAGGAGACCCTTGGGACAATGTTTTGCGTAGTCATGGGATCCGCTGAAACCAAGCAAGGCAAACTAGCTCCTCTCAACCAGCCAGCCCCTCCCTGGGTTGGTAGCCAGGAACCCGTCAGGCTACGCTTGGCTTTCCTCAGCTTGCTCCAGAAAGAATAATGAACTGAGCGCAAAGTAATTTATTAGGAAGTAGGAGGTTATCACACTATTAGATGGCTTTGAGATTCTCCTCTATGATACTTACCCTCAGAAATGCAGTCCTGTGCCACCTCTCTGCTATGCTCCATGGCCAGTTGTTGGCCAATGATCAAAACATAGACCCTGGCATGCTTCTAAAAGTTATTTTAAAAAGGAAAATAATCCCTTTTCTAACCCATCCTGGGATGCAGGTTCTCTCCTGGCTGATTTTTGCACCCCTGAACCAAATCAGTCCAGATGTCTGCTTTAGCTTGACTTGGAAGCTCTGCAGCTCTTGGGAAGTCCAGGGGTCAAGTATTTCACCCGTCCGAGACCCACGCAGGCAGGAAACTGTCAGCTGACTCCTACCACAAACATGCAGTGCAAAGTCAAGACAAACTTTTCAACTTCCCACAATTAAAATCGTGCCTCATTCCAGCCTCCCATGAGGCAATTGTGATTTGTCATGGAAAATAAAAAGGAGGACTTTGTCATGTTATTAAACTCATTCTCCTTTTTTTTTTTTTTTAATTCACACTCCAGCACTATGAGGGATCAGACAGCAGTGACTCAGGTGTGGCTGATGTTGGCTGATGTGGAGGAAAGTGCTGGAAAGTAAGCCCTGAGCAATCTCAGAGCAATTTTTCCTACTCATTTCTTCATTCTCACAGTTGTGTAGCTGGCTCTGTTCACCAGTACGGCTCAGAAACAACACCACTCTTCAGGGATCTCTCTGCAGAATTACAGATGCTGTTCAAGCACAAATTTGATCTTACAGTTTCTGCGCAACACAGGAAATTGTCTTACACTGCAGATGAAAACCAAATATGTGCTCATGATTACCTGAGCAGGTGGTGGGGGTCTAGGAACTGGTTTGCTCTGGTGTCCAGTTGAGACTGGAGCATGGAGAGAGCAGCACCCAGCTCTTCTCAGTCCTTCCTACTGCAGGTAGAAACTTGTGAGATGCATCCAATGAAAGAAAAATGTAATTGTGAAGCTCAAAAAATTAAAAAATGAGATACGGGCATTGTCCCTGGGAGGTCTGGATGGTTATATCTCCTCTGGTCATCTAATGGTGTGATGCAGTTAAGCCATTGTAGGTGACCTCCTGTACTCTTGGCAGGAGAAAAGCAGGCTCTGAATGGCAGAGAGAGAACTAGAGCAGTCAATTTCTGTAGTACAGTCAGTATTTCCTCAGAATTCTACAGCTCTCAATGAATCCCAGGATGCTGTGGACTTGCTGCTTCCACCCACTCACCTTCTGCTTCTCCTGGGGTAGTAAGCAATTTCTTGAGCTAAAATTCATTCATCATTTTATGGCATGATTTCATTCTTACCCGGCTGAGCACAGCCAGCAGGAAAAGGCACTTTGCTTTGCTCACCGAGATGCAGTTACCACCACAGCCCCACCTTCCCTGCACTTGTATGCCTGAAATTTGTGCTGGGAGCCTGGGAAAGGAATGGCACAGAGCTCTCCTTGTGCCTGAAAGGACTGGAGGCCTCCCCAAAAACCCTTGCCGGCAGTAGCAGCACCACCCGCCTGCCTGGTGGACACTCAGAGAAAATGACAAGAACAATAGCAGGAAATGTCTAAGGGTGGAAACAACAAACCGAGCACAGCCCATGTTTCTGGGGGCTTCCTGATTGGCTTGATTTGCCTCGACAGGAGTACTTCGGATAACCTTGGGGTTGTCCCACGGGGCCAAAACCTCTCCCCAGTGAAGTCCTGTTTGTTCCAATGCTTTTTAGGGCACAAGGACGCTTGCTGCCAAGCATAAATAAATAAATGAACAAAACACCAAAGCTCTAAGGTAGATTAGACGAGTGAAGCAGGACTGGGATGCTGCCATTGTTCTGCTCAGGGCGGCAGCAGCTTGGTGCATCCGTCCCTGCTCCTGGTGTAGAGTCTGTCCATTCCCATGGGACACGTTCCTTGCCTTGCATCAGCCTTCGCCCTGGAAAAATGGACTGTGAGTTCCTGTAAGAGAAAGACAGCAGAGGACAGATTTGCAAAGCTCTAATCCAAGAAACTGTTTGCTTCGAGAAATAAACAAAACAAGTAACAGCTCCTACTGGATGTTCCCCTTCCTGCCCCGCTGCTCTTTTTCTGTCCCTGCCTTCTAAGTCACCCTTGGCAAGCAGCGCAGGAGAATGCATTTGTGTATTTGTGAGGGGCACATAATGCGGGGAGTTTTTAAAGAGACCTAATACAGCTTGGTGCCTGAGGCATGCTGACTGTCCGCTGCAGGTACCCATCTAGCTCCTTTGTCAAGGGCTTCTGATGGCACTTACATGTTCAGGCAGATGTGACTAAAGCACAACACAAAAGGCAAGGAAAGGTTTGTTAAAAAGGTCCGAGGGAGGCAGATGGGTTCCCTCTAAGTTGCAGCTTTCCATGGTAGTAAGGTAGTTGTGCTTTAACAGCCGCATGTTAGCCAAGATGCAGGGAAGCTGTCATCACACCAATTATAATACTTTTGTTTGGGTTTTCACATTTTCAGTGTAACAGCCTGAATTCTCTATGGCTCATTTTTGGTTTTAGTATTACTCTTACATTATATTTGATCAGTCACACAGGGTACCTTAGGTCAGAGTGCTGGGTGCTGGGCCACACTTACTTCTAACACCAACCAGGAGGCCTATAAGCACCGTGTTCCTTGAAACAGCACGTTTTAATCCACCACTGCAGAAAGCAAGTAGATTATGCCTTGTTTGCAGCAGAAGTCCATTATGAAGTCCATGCAGTCATTTGCAGCAAATCTGAGTCAAGTCAAGCCAAAGTTATAGAAACCTCAGAAGTACAGTGAGTATCTATAATTAACGATACCAACTAACAGATCTACCAGGAATAAGTAGAGGCTAATGTATGATTGGACTGTATAGGATTGGCAAAATTTACTGGATCAAGATGGGGAAACGGAGGCAAAGTGATTTGCTGGAGGCTACAGCAGGGATAAAACAGACAGCTCTAGCCCGTGATTGCTATTTTTGTCAACACTGCTTATCTAGTAAATAACTGCAGCACCTTTTCAGTGATGATCAGATTGCCTTTTGAAGGAGTTACTTGCATGTGCTCCTAAATTGCTAAAAGTTACACATGATGTGGGTGGGCAGGGATTCAAAATATCCCAAATGGGAGATCTGCAAGGAGTGAAATCTGTTTGTAAGCAGTAGGGAACAAGCTGCATTGACTTTGGATGCAGCCAGTGCTCTGCCTTAGCAGAGGAAGAAGACTCAGCTGGAGCCTGGGAGGGAAATAACCTGTGTGGGAATTCAAGGGAGATAAGAAATACAATGAGAGCGGAAAAAAGGCAGTGTGTACCAGGAGAAGAGCTTCACTCAATGTGCACATATCTACATATATATGTATTAGGGCAAATCCAGAAATCGGAGCATTTTCAGGTGTGCTCTCAGGTATTCCTGGTTAGGCTTGGACGGTAATATATCTAACACATGAATTAACAGCTAGTATATACTTCCCTTAAACGTCCCTTAATCTTCTCATTTATTCGAATGGGCATTAGAATAGGCCGATAACACTGTGCATTTTGGTGCTGGTGTTTAGTTAGACACCTTGTGTGAACAGTAAGACCAAAGACATTACAGTGTAGCTCAGTGCATCATTTCAAATAATTTCTTCAGTACAACACTTGCAGTGAGTTCCAGAGTGAAACTTTGGTGCACATCTTCCTGTCAATAAAGAACTTCTGAGTCTTATCAACACAGCCAGAAAATTAGAAATATCTGTTATTTTTTTTTTCATAGCTCTACTATTTATCTTAACGAAGATCTTGAGTTTGCCAAGAGCCATGTGGCACTGCAGAGAAACAAGCAAATATTGATGTAATCACTACTACCTTGTATTAGCATCCATTCCAGGCAATCTAAGTAATAGGTACATCAGAGGAAGAATAATATTTGCATCGAAAATATTTATATCCTTGAGACTGGAAAAAAAACAATCTTCGGTCCAAGACAAGTGGAAAGAATTGTCACTACAAGCTGAGCAAGACAGGAAAAATACAGTTCAGAAAAAAAAATCAGAACAAATTATGCCTCACAGAAGGGAAAAACCAGCAGCACACACTTTCATTTGCTGTATGTAGATTGGCTACAGGGAAAGTCTTTTCGTTAGGCCAGTTGCTAGCTCTGTAAAATGACAGACTTTCTGCCAGGCTTTCTTTTTCCTCAGCACATTTGGACATGTGTATCCTTGCTGGTATTTGTATGGCACTGTCAAAACAGCTTTTCTGAGCGTCACCGTGGAGGGGCTGAGCAATGCACAACCCACGTCACTGCTTCACCCTGGGCAGTCAGAGCTGCAGGTCAGCACAGCCCAGGGAGTGCTCTCACAAGCTCTTGGCCCGTGCTTCATCATCCCTCTGCCTTCACTCTTATCTGAGCAAAAGAGCTGCAGACACAGCAGGGACACAGGGAAAGATATAGAGGAAAAAAATATTAACAAGTGTCTCCAAAACCCACTAACTCTTTTCATTCTGATGGTTAAATCCAGCTGGCTACCGGTCACAAGTGGTGTTCCCCAGGGGTCGGTGCTGGGGCCTGTCCTCTTCAATATCTTTATTGATAATCTGGATGAGGGCATTGAATGCACCCTCAGTAAGTTCGCAGATGACACCAAATCACCAAATCAGATGGGTCACTATCTGTTCCATAACCTTCCCTGTAACCGAAGTCAGGCTAACAGGCCTGTAGTTCCCCGGATCCTCCTTACAACCTTTCTTGTAAATGGGAGTCACATTTCACAGGGAGGTGGTGGAGTCACCGACCATGGGGGTGTTCAAAAAACGTTTGGATGTTGTGTTGAGGGATATGATTTAGCTGTGAAGTATTGGTGATGGTTGGACTGGATGATCTTTTAGGTCTTTTCCAATCTTGATAATTCTATTCTATTCTATGATTTAGCTGAGAAGTATTGGTGATGGTTGGACTGGATGATCTTTTAGGTCTTTTCCAATCTTGATAATTCTGTGAAATCTGTGAAATCTGTGTGACTCACAAACTTTTGCCCAGGCTCTTTTAGATGAAAATTCTCCTATACACAGGCTGAAAATCATATTGTACTAACAAGATGTCCATTGCTGGTAGCACAGTCAGGCATCTCTCAACATCAACAGCAGCATTCATGCAGCCTGTATCATCTTTTCCCAGTGCTTATGACAAGCAAAAATGCACCAAAAGGTCAGTGATATTTTTTAGGGAATTACAGCTGTATAACATACTATGCGTTATATATATATAATGATACACAATATGTTATATATAACACCGTGCAGTGTGAGCACACATGGACTCCCTCCTTTGAAGTATGGCTGTTCACATCGACTGCAGCTGACGTTTAGATTTTCCTCTTTCTATATGATTTATAGAAGTTATAAAGCTGCACGCATGCTTCACCCTAGAAGGTGGGAAGGGTCTTGGTCCCCTGTGAAGCATGATCCCCTGTGCTCTGAAGACCTCTGTACTGAGGAGCACAGCCATTACTGAAAGTGAGAAGAGAGTCAGCCCATAGATATGAATGTTGGTTGAACAGTCGAAAGTGAATGCCCTTGGCTTATGTGAAGGAGAGAGGAGGAGAAGAGAAAAAGAGAAAGGATGATGATGGGGGTCATGTTTTAATAGGAAAAGAAGTTCTATAATTGGAGAAGTAATGAATGGAGACTGGCTTTGAGGAGCAGGGGAGTTGCAGGAAGGCAGGAGTGGCCAGGAGGTTTGAGAAGGACAGGCATGGGGCACAGGAAAGGGTGACAAAGGGATGAGATCCACCAGGAACAGCAGCACAGGAGTGAGAGAGGATGCAGCAAGTAGCAGGAAGAGGAGATAGAAGAGGAAAGATTATAGATGAAGGAAAAGGAAAGGAAAAGGCTGGTTTAGAGCATGTTTCCTTGTCCTCTGCTCTTCTGCACTGTATTATCATAAAACAGTACCAGTGTTCCAGGGCTGCGGAGCTAGCTTAAATCAAGGGAACCTGTTGGTCTCTGGTTACTGGAAACTGAGAGCAAGTCACAGCAACCCTTGTCTCTGGTCCAAGCATGCAGCTACAGTTGATAGACAAGGCTAGGCAGATGGCTGATACTGAAGAAGCATTAAAATCAGAGCAAAGGAGTCAGGGCCAAGCAGCTCCAGAGAGCTGAGCAGCTTCAGAGAGTCACGCTGGATTCAGGGCAAGTTGGGAAAACTTGTCATGCTTCCTTAAGATATTGTCCAGTGTCTGCTCTTGACTCCCATGCCCCATAGAAATAACTGCAATCAGTTCGCATGCTGCTCCAGCGTGTCCTGTGGGCACTTCAGCTACAAGAGCCCTCCACTGCCAAGGAGCAGACGAGCATCGCCAAGTCCTCACACACTGCTCTGGGTCACCACCAGACCTGACATCCTGGAGCTCTGCCAGGTGCTTCTCTCGTGTTGTCCCCTCTCCCCCTGTCCTTCACTGCAGTGGGTGGCCCATGGGTGACCAAGAGGGACAGGAGCTCTCTCTGTAAGACTCGCTGTGTGAGACCCTCCTCAGCTCCCTGGGAAGGGCAGACAGGAGCATAGAGAGGATCTCCCCAGATATTGCAGTCCAGGGGGAGGAGGCCAGAGCAGATGGTTGAGGAAAAAGCTGCGGTGACCTGAGATCCAGACAACACACCCGCTGCAGCCCTAGCTAACAGCGTTGCCTTTAAAACCAGCCTCCCATGTGTTTTGTTCTGCACCCTAAGCTTGCAGAAGTTTATTGTGTTTCTGCTATGGCCCCTTCAGAAGCAGCTGTAATTTTCAGTAAGGATAGAAAATGATCAGCCAGTGTCTGTCTGAAGTGTCTGCTGTGGTCAGCCACTTAACCTGGAGGTTACGGGGCCCACCTTGCAGCAGTTGGCTGCTGGGGCATGCTCGTGGCCATTCTGCCACAACCCGAAGGGTGTGAATTTGGTGTCGTGCTCTGCCCTGAGCTTCCCCTGACCCTTAGTTCATCTCTCAGCTGACACTGTAAATCAGAAGCAAAAAGTGTATTCCCAGTCTGTACATGGGAGGTTGAAATCTCTTCAGGGCAAATACTTTTACTATTTTTTTTTTTTTTACTTCCTTTCATTAAAAAAGAAGATGGAGATAAAACTCACACCCTTTTCCAAGCTTCCTGCCTTCCCAGTAAGTGCTGCTAGGTAACTGAATGTGTATCTCCAGAATACTGGTATGTACAGGAATTGCACATAAACATCCTCCTTCCTTGGCAGCTTGCAGTATGGGTGCTGTGTAAGGTCACACATTCATTTTAATCGTACATCTGCGCTAATCCTGGGTAACACTGCAGTAGCCAGCGCTGCTGCACTACGGGAGAATGAGCACTAAACAGTCTTCCCCCAATTGCTCTCCCTCTATTTCTTGGACCTCTCCCAAGATATAAACAACACAGTCCACTGTACAGCTGAACTGCTGGCATCTGTTGCTAAACCTAAATGAATTTTCATGTGCATAGCTGCAATGTGACAGCAAGCTGTTTTTCACAGGACTGGCCGCACCTGTGCTGCTTTTCTAGTCTTTGGGTGCGTACTGCCATGTATGGGGACTTTGTGTGGGAGGAACTGCACGTACAAGCCCCCTTCAGCTGGACCACATCTTGCAACACATGCCCTCCAACCCCAGGTCCCACCACAATCATCGTGGCCTTTCTGGAGCCTGTTCTCAGTGCTCAAAGCATCTGGCCAGTCCACTGAAGCACACTTCAATGGTAGCAGCAAAGCAAAACATGGGAGGGGGAGAGAATTTTGTGACAGCAAGCCACATGGGCACATTTGTCCCTCATACTCTTGCACAGACTCATGTCTCTTGTCTGCTAGACTGTGTGTCCTCAGGCATCCTAGAGACAGCTCTCCTGGTGCTTGCCCTGCCAAGTTTATTCAAAGCCATGGGAGAACAAGCAAGTTTCCACAGGGTTTGGTGTCTTCACTGAGTCTTTGCACCTTCAGCTTCCAATTACAAAGTACAGCCCAAGTGTCATCTCTCAAATGGCTGTTTTGTCTTTCCTGCCTTTCTTTCTTTCCTGTCTTTCTTTCATTGGTACCGACCAATGAACTACAGATGACGAGTCCCTATATTGGCAGTGTAAATCCCATATGTCATCTGGTGTGACTGACTCCCCTTCAGTCCAGACACGGAGAGCTGCGTGTCTGGTTTTGTGCAGCCTGAGTATTTTATATCAGTTGTGGCTCTGACTTCATTTAATTTATTTTGATGTTTTGGACACTGGACAAAGAGGATCCAGAGGCAGGAGGCTAGCTCTCTCTCTCTGGGCTAGAGGGGAAAAAGGGAAGAAGAAAACAATAGCAATGATGAAGAGGGGAGACAAAACCCAGCTTCACCAGGAGAAGCCTAAATATCCTTTTTCATCTCACAGGGATGGGCCAAGAAACCAGGACATCTGTGCCATTTGTTTTAAACACAAGTGCTCCAGGAGCTGGGTGGTTCAAAAGCGAGACTCTGCCAGCGTGGGTAGAGCTATCAGGGTCTTTACTTGGCTGGTCAGGGAAATTAAGGGGCTCGGTCAGATCTGCCAGGTCCTGCCTGGAGCCTGGTCAGGGGCACAAATGGAGGCTTTCAGACCCAAACACTCTGGTATAAGCAGACAGGGAGAAAATAAATTGGCTCTTTGCTTTTTCACCTCTTCGGCCACTGGCCAGGGAACTGGATTTAGACCAGAGCTTTTTTTTTTTTTTTCGTTTTTCCCCTCCGTTTCCCAAAGGAGGGTCAGGCCATGTGCTCCTCCACCATCAGGGCAAGCATCCAAGGCACAGTGATTCACTGATTTCCAGCCAGTGATCTGCCCTCTCCTAAAGCAGTGGAAAGTTTTTAAGGTTGCAGTCTCACCCAGGCTGGAGACATCTCCCATTTGAAAAAGACTGGAAGAACTTGGCCCTGGAAGGCTCACACTTGTAAAAGTCCACAAAGAAATGTGACTGTAAATGTTGTGGGGGCAAGAAATTGTGTGCAGGTGATATGGGAAGATGATAGTGGAATGAGATAACATACTTCTAAAATAAAGAAAAAGCAATTCCAGCTGCAGAAAGTGACCCCAGAGAGGGCTGGAGGGCCCCGTGCTTCGGAGATTTAACACTGCATCAGGCAAACCACTGACAAAAATTAATATATAAACATAATGTTACTTCGGAAAGGAAAGGGACTCAATCACACAGCGTCTGCAATTCCAGGTCAAAGCATTTGCGTTACCTTGACACTGAATCTTCTACACCTGGAGCAGGCAACTTTTTACTGACTAACTCACGGTAATGATTGTTCAGATCAAGAAATCCCGTGGCCAGTGCTTGACTTGCTGGCCTTGATTTGTCTAATCTAGCAGGGATTAACCTGGTCTTAAACCAGGCAGATGCAAAATATCAGCTCTCCTTCTGTACATGTGTGTATACACATTTACTTGAAACAGTGAAGGGAATTATAGAGAGTTTTTCCTATCTTCCCAAGATCATCAGCTGATACTGGGATGCAACTTTTGCTTGCTGAAGGGAACGGTTTCCCTTCCTGTGTATTCAGGAAGATTCGTATAGATTACCAGAGCAACTCATTCAGCATCATGCCTGAATCTCATTTCCAAGCATTGATTGGTGATAATGTATTCCCAGTCTTTCAAGGCACAGAGGTTTTGCATTTTCAAAGATGCTAATTAAGTTTGCTGTTCTTGATTATCAGCTGCACTATGTAAACAACAGCCTTTTGGAAATCATAAGATGTGCACTGCCAGCTTTCCTCTTTGAGGGTGAGCCATCCAAAAAGGATGAGCTCTGCAGAAAGACTAAACTAAGAGGCATTGAATTACTCAGCTCTGGAATCCCATTTCAGATCCTGCAACAGACCTGAAATCAAGCAGTTTTTTGCCCTCAGCACTGGCTGTGTGTCGATATACAGTGACATCCACAAATGGTCCAGCTGGCTTTGGTACAACTGCCAGTGTTTGCTAAGAAAACTAAGCCAATGTGGAAACTAAACCAAGTATAAGTGATTTCCCCCTCCCCTGCACCAGATGAAGGGCACTGTTCACGGCCATGGCATGTAGGTAAATGCTCCAGTTTCTTTGGCCTGTTGGCTTCCAGCCAGGTTGCTGGTGCTTGGCCGTTGACAAGGACATAGGAAGCGTGTCAAGGGCTGAGGTGCTGCACTGGGATTTAGGGTACAGTACCCCATATCTTCTGCAGTTGCACTGGTTTAAAGAGCTTAAATGCAAGACAACTCCCTCCCTCCACCCCACATCCCCCCCTCCCCCACCATCTTGCCTTTCCCCATCCCAATTCAAAGTCACTCATTCAGTGAAGGACTTGGGAGTGCTGGTGGATGAGAAACTCAACATGAGCTGGCAATGTGTGCTTGCAGCCCAGAAGGCAAACCGCATCCTGGGTTGCATCAAGAGGAGCGTGGCCAGCAGGTCGAGAGAGGTGATTCTGCCCCTCTACTCCACTCTGGTGAAACCCCACCTGGAGTACTGCATCCAGTTCTGGAGCCCCCAACATAAGAAGGACATGGACCAATTGGAGAGGGTCCAGAGGAGGGTCACAAAGATGATAAAAGGGCTGGAGCACCTCTCCTATGAGGACAGACTGAGAGACTTGGGGTTGTTTAGTCTGGTGCAGAGAAGGCTCTGGGGAGACCTTATAGTAGTCTTCCAGTACTTAAAGGGGGCTTGTAAGAAAGATGGGTAGAAACTCTTTAGCAGGACCTGTTATGATAGGAGATGGGGTAATGGTTTTAAAATAGAAGAAATTAGATTTAGTCTAGATATAAGGAAGAAATTTTTTACCCTGAGAGTGGTGAAACATGGGCACAGGTTGCCCAGAGAGGTGGTGGATGCCCCATCCCTGGAAACATTCAAGGCCAGGTTGGATGGGGCTCTGAGCAACCTGATCTGGTTGGAGATGTCCCTGCTCCTTGCTGGGGGTTGGACTAGATGATCTTTAAAGGTCCCTTCCAACCAAAACTATTCTGTGATTCTATGATTCCAAGGGTGGACAGTGCACATTAAGTTTCAGTTTCTGGTTTTGCTATGTGGTCAAAAGCTTTGTGAGGGGAAGATCCTTGAGACAGGCATTGATTTTGTGCAGAGATCAGTTTCATCCCTATGGGCAAGCCCAGTTATCCCTAAACTTGGTGTTTAACTTTCTCTTTAGTAAGCATCAGAAGAGTTTGTTGCAGTTCTCTGCTTGTAAATCTGCCATTTTAATACCAGCTGTAACACCTCGGGATGTTCAACTCTGAGAGATCTGGTGCTAATTACTGATATACAAGCCCGTATCTTCTTTGTGCCTTTCATATCAGGTTGATTTAGGGCGTCAGTCAAGCAATGGGAAAATAATCAGTTTACAGCTGAGCCGTCCCTCACACTACATACACATCCGTCACCTTTTCCCTTCAAGTGTTTACTCTGATTAGGTCTTTCCTGTTTTCCTCTTAAGTCTGGAATATTAGTGTATTTTCCTTATTAGTGCTGATGAATGTTCTTTTTTCCACTGACATGTCAGCATGTATGCTGCAGACATAATTTCTAGTACATTTTCGTCTTCACTGCAGAAATTACCTATTTCTCAGGTGCAACCCAACATGCAGGGCTAGTACAGGCTAAAGAAAGTGGTCCATAAACCTGCAGCTGTTCTCCCTCTTTATAATGCTGTTACAATCCCACCCTGAAAAACAGAGCACTGCGGAGCCAAATGTAGGTATCTCCAGAAATGGTGTGTCTGCCAGAGTTAATTAGCTGGATAGAGGAGGCTATTTTCCCCAGGCGTGGTTCTGCTTGCTTGGGATTTGTGTGTTCCTGTTGCAAAGTGGCATGACTTTGCCCCGGCTGTGTAAGTGTCCCTGCTCGGGCTCCCTCCTGGGGTCCAGGTCAAGGCACCTTGTGCCAGAACAGCCTCTGCCTTTCAGCAGAGAGGAAAGTGACAGCCCAAGTCTGTGGGTTTCAACACCTTGGCATGGGAAATGGAGGAAATCCTTCACCTGGAGAAAGTGCATTCGCTGTCTCCAGGCTGGAGCAGAAAACAGGGCCCTGTATCCAAACATCATGTTTTCTGGGCACTGAGTGCTAAATGTAAATGCACATGTAAACATACCACAGTACTAAATCTCTCCCTCTGCCTCTTCACCTTAGATCTCCCTTCTTAACTCCCCTTTTTGTCACCTAAATTAAAGTCTTCTATGCTGCCTGACAGCTCCTTTTGTCCCTGATCCCAGCATCTCTGCAGGAGGGTTCATTTGCTGCTTTCGCCTCCAGTCCTCCCAGAAACTGCACTGCCTGCCTTGCCTGCACTCACATGGCCACCTGGTTGGGTCGAGATCCCACCAAACACACAGAGCAGACTTCCTTTAGCAGTCTGGTGCATCCCCTTCCCCTGCAGTACTGAACAGTTCTGGTCTGAGTTTTGCAGGGCATGATGTCTGATAGCTACAGGCTATGAAGGAGAAAGCCTGCAGGTAGCCTTAAAAAATTAATATTTTTTCTTCCATCACTGGGCATTTTCAAGCCCCAGCTGGAGGAAGCCATGAGCAGTCTGGTCTGATCTCATGGCTGACTCTGCTTTGAACAGGAGGTTAGGCTAGAGACCTCCCAGCGTCACTTCCAGCCTGAGTTATCCTATGAGCCTGTAAGCTTAGTAACCAAGGAATCAGGGGTTCCTCCAACAGACAGCATCCCTTCTGCTGTTCGTGGTTTCTTCCCCCTCCCAGTGGGATAGCACTGTTAAGGTGAGCAGGAGGGTCACTTGGCTTACATGGGCAGCTCTTCTCAGCTCCCTTGAAAATCCTGCTATACCCTCAGGTGCTTGTGGCCTCTGTCCATTAAAGAAAGCTGTGGGACAGACAGACTATCAGCAAGGCAGGCTTGGGCTTCTGAGTGGCAGAATCTCCCGTTTGTTTCTGTGATATTCAGGGAAGCAGGGCTCTATGTACATCTGCTGAAAAAAAACCCATGCCTGTGCCAAAGCAACTCCAGACTCCCTGACCCATTTTTTTGCTCCTTATACAAACAGTTTCGTAAATCCCAGTGATCAGAAGATAACCGCTTGGGCCATTAAGCAGCAATATTAATGACCTGTCTTACACCACTTCTGCCTCATCTGGATCTCCTTTCTGTTTCTTATTTTTTTCCAGAAATTGTCATTGTTTATTTAACTGGCTTTATTGTTGTGGCTGTCTTTCAAATGCCAGCCTGAAATCTGCTAAGAAGCCAGGAACAAGGGAATTATAAGGTTTCCTTGCCAGGTGTCAAATGACAATTAAGGGACATCCTTTTTAAACTGGGCTAGAAGAAAAGGACATTATTGAATATTTAACAGCTTTACAGAGGAAGAATGTAAGCACTATGTATATGTACATAAGTGTACATGTGCACTCTGAATGGATTTACTACTGTTTAAACCATTATATAGCATGTTGCTCAAAACAGATGTGATGTCAGTGCATTTTGTTTTTCAGACCAAATTTGCATGTCTCTGTAGTATCTTGTTACTAAAAAAGCAGGAAGTTCTCCTTATCACTCAGCAATTCTAATAATGTGAAGCTCACTAAAAAAGTAAAGGGTGTGAAATAACCTTTGGTTTGGATTATGTTTTTAGTTTTTGCATTGCTGTCCCCTACGTAAAAAGGCAGCCAGAAGGAAGTGGTGAAGACTCTAGGGCCAAATTTTCCATTGAGGTCTGTGACACCTAGGTGGTTTACTGATGAATGTATACAACAGCTCACGTGGAAATTGTGCCCTTGAGTACCTCAGTACCTCAGCAGCATTACCTCAGCCTTTAAGCCTAGAGAGTACAGACAAGAGTGGTATAAAATTGAGGGAAAAGATCTAAAGCAACCTCCTGTGGATATTACTGCTTGGTATATGACCCCTGTGCTATGTAGTAGGTACATTCTGGCTGAATGATCCATATTTTTCCTGCATGATTAGGAATTCAGACCTACTCTACAAATGGCTACTGTGTAGCTGCACTGATTTCAGTGGAAAAAGGGCAATTTCCAGCTATGGGATGAATCCGTATGCATTCTTACTCAGTGTCACATATGAAGTCTGTGTCCCTACCAGCTTCACCCATATTTCTAAATCCTGGCAGCTCTGTCTCCATCCCTTTCCCCTTTAGTAAGTTCTTGTTAATACTGCTTCTGAGAGGAACTGAAGAAGGGATTCAGGAAACAAAACAAGACGTGTTGGCAAAACAGGGTAACTTAATGTTGCATCTGCCCAACTCATTTTAATGTTGAGAGTAGGCTGGCATGAATGTAGCAGAAAGTGAACCAGGAGAAGATGATAAAAGAGACACAAACAAATAAAAACAAAAGTGTGAGTAGCCAGAAAGTAAGAAAATATAAATCCAGTCAATTGCTGGGTATGTACGTGCAAGTGCACATGTGCATGCCTTAGAAGCAAACTTTCTCTGGAAGACCAAACAAATTGTGACAAACCTTCTACAGTTTTCAGCTGATGCACAAAAAATGATGCACTTATGATCCCCCCAAATTACAGCAAGTAGGAAGCCTACTTGCTTATAACCTTACTGACATCCCATGAGTTGGCTTACACCACATATGCTCATATTGTCACTCCCATCTTCCAGGCTCGTCTTGGATCATGCAGTGATCCAGTGCACCAGGCTACAGACTATGTATCCTGAAAGTGCTGCTTAGTGATTCATTTGGGAAGAAAAGAAGCATACCAGTAAACACCAACTCACCTAGCTCCACGGTGTAATTTCACCAGGCAGCACTGCAGAGTATTTCAAACATCTTTATCAGCAAGGTGTAACTGTATGTGGATCTGCTAATTATTCCCAGGGATAGGGAAGGAAAAGAAGCCACCTTCCTGTTGACTTCTAAATTCATTGAGTAGGAGCATGGCAATGGCTGACCTCAGTGACAAATTATTTTCTAACTTCAATAGGTATTTTTTAAAACTTCCTGGGAAGAAAAGTTAAGATGAAATGGTATTTTTTGAAAGCTTTCTCCCTGAATCATAACATGAAGGGGAAAATTAATCCTGTATCAAATTGTTCCATTTCAGCCGAACAAAGTATTTTTTTTTCAAAATATTTTGCATTTTTCTGGTTTTTCTATTAATTTGGGGAAAACATTAAGTGGATTGGAGCAGTACTTTCCAACAGTTGACTTTAAAATCACTGCAATTAAGCCATTTCTACTTGGAGATGAGAGGGTTGCCTTTAAGAGAGAAAAACAGCAGTTCGACAAACCACCAAAAATTTGAGACTATTAAGTATTCACAGACTTCAGGAGAGCAAAATTTGCCTTTTTCCATTTGCAGCAACTTGAGACTGTGACAGTTTTGCCTTCCTCTAATGAAAAGCATTATCAGCAAGTGCCACACATCTTTCATCCTTGCACAACTAGAAAGTGAGGAAAAATTTCCCAGGTGGATGCCTTAAGTTAGGCCCCTGTGTCTATATTTAGACACATGAATTTCACAAGCAACTCAAGCTGTCAAGCCCCTAAAAGGAGCAATCCCTCCTTCCCTCTTCCCTGCCTGCTCACTGTCACCTTCTTCTTGCCCTTTGCCTGGTAATCGAAAAAGCATTAATGAACACCTTGTGCTGAGCAGGGCTGGGAAAGAGCAGAAGTGTGTCCCTGTAGCTTCAATCAGTGCCCTGATCCTTCACTTGAGAAGTGGTTGCAGAAAGGCAGGAGCAAGCAGCCATGGGTAAGTAAAGTACTGGGTGATGCTGATCTGTCACGTTCAAAGAAGCGTGCTCCAACGAGCTGTGAGCAGCTACCACTCCTTCTGGAGACAAAGGGAGTTTTAGGTAACTGCCCCTGTTCAAAAGTGTTCATCTTCACTCGTATTACAGATTTTTATTTTTTCTTTTGGTCAAAAGTGAGAAAATAAAGATGGTGGTATACATAAAAATAGAGAGACAGAAAGAGAGAATATTACTGTACTTGCATAAATTATGTCAATAAAAGGAGGTTTGAGTTAAAGTAATGGAGAATCTAACCCTGATTAAAGTGTATGCCAAATCACAAGCAACACATCTGAAGGAGTGAGTGCCATTAGGTCTCAACAGGAGAAACGAGAGTGCTGAATGCTTACTGTCTAGGAAAATAAGTTGATTTTCTGACCAGTCTGTGTATTTTGTTACCTGAAGCCTCTGGGGTTCCCAGTATCATGCAGTAACAGTAGAAAGCACAGGTGGATATCCAATGCTTTTGGCTTCCTGAAGTGTAAGTTCAAGAGGAACTCTTAACACATCTGGTTAACTGCCAGCTTCTAACAACTATTTCAATGTCATTGTATGGAGCACAAAAGCATTAGAAGGCACTTATTCCTCTAATTATTATTGCATATTTGTGGTTATATCCCATGCTGTGATTTCTAAAATGAAAGTACATATCTGAGAGATGTTATGGTAATTGGGGTGGGGGGATACTGAGGCACATTTTTAGTTAATCTATATATGCTTTTGCAGAAGTGGATAATAAAAGAATGACTGTTTTTCTTTTAAATAGATCTATCTATTTGACAAATAATTCACATGCCCTTTATGCATTAGGAAAGCAGTTGTGGATAACAAGAGGGAAAGTTGTTCCTGATGACATTTGAAATGCTAATTAATACCCAGGAAACTGTGGCTCATTGCAATATTTTTAACATGTTTTATTTTTATGTGTGTGTGCATGTCTGTATGTCTTCCACAGGCTGGAACAAGAAATACAGAAATTAGAAAGTGAGGAATCCCAAATATCTGCCAAAGAACAAATCATTTTGGAGAAACTAAAGGAGACTGAGAAGTCCTTCGACAACTTGCAAAAGGTATTTTAAAAAAAAAAAATGAAAAAGACACTAGTGCACAGATTGAAACTGGCATAGACTCTTAGCACTGTTTGAAGGCAGCAGTTGTAATTCATGCACTTAAGGGAAGATTGAGGCCAGGTGCAGAGCACTTAGCTCAAACCAGGATGAACAAGACTAGAAAAGACATAGAGGCATCAGATCTATTTTGGTTGGGTTATATGGATTTCCTCTTCCCAGTCCAGCATTTTGCAGAGGGATTTCAAAGACTATCTCCCTAGCTTACCTGCAAGGAAACCATGTGAGCTTTCAGCCCCACTGAAAGATATCAGGAGGATCCTAGAAGGCATCTCAAACTTTCCTGCTCCCAGTGGCACCCAGAGATAGTGGCATTTGCCACAAACACCACTTCCAAACATTACAGCCTGCAGCAAACAGCAATGTTCTCATTTCAATTACACCATGTCTCTCTCCCTCAGCCTCTAATGGCACCTAGACCTGAGGAGCCACATCTCCAGTTACCCATTTTAAAAATTACAAAGAGCCATAAAAGCAAACCTAGCATAAAAATCAAGATTTCATGCAAATTATACTCAAAATATAAAAGGTTTAACCAAACATCTTATTTTTTCTCTTCACAGAGTTTCTCACACCAGGATGGTGGTAAGTGCCTTTTTATTATTGCATAGTTTTGGGTTTAACTATGTTACTATAGCTTTGTTGCAAAAGTTTGCGGAGTGGATGTTCTTCTCTTCATTGTATGTTTCTGACTTACTCCTAGAGCCGTTACCTTTTCTTTGGTATTGCTATAGTGCAAGCACAGAAATCACTATTGTGGTGAAACAGTTTTCCTCTAGCAGAGCTCCACCTCTTCCTATGTGCATACAAGGGGAAAGAACAGCATGTATGACTTAAAACAGACATCATGCAACTTCAGTGTTACAGATCCCTTTCACCACATGATATCCCTGCACTGCAGATCTTTTTCACCTCTCTGTGGTCAATCATCTCCATTGTATGCGCTCATGCTCAGTTCATAAACAATTAAATACAATAGGAACTATTCCTAATATATAGGAGCAACTATTAACATTAGATTACAGAACAATACTCACTGTGTGATGATTCTTATGAAAGGAAAACCTCACGTGGGTGGATGAAGATGTAATAATTCCTAGTTTATGAACACAATGTCACATTGTATGTGATCAGTCTAAGTACTGAGCTACAAATTTAGGTGTCTGAGTGAGCAAATAATGTGGTTGGTTCCCAGGAACCTACAGAGACCCTTGTAGTGCCTCTCCAGGACCCGTAGGACACAGGAAGGGTATGGTGGTGATCCATCTGCAAATAAATCTGTGCTCCAGACACTCATTCTCAGTACATGTCTTTGAAATGACAAGATGCAAAATACTGAGGTCACAACTATCTCCTCCAGCTGCTGACAAAGCCATGCCCAACTGTACTGTGAGTGTAGGTAAGAAATATGTAGGATGATCTTAACATTAAAGCACGGAACACAATGGAAGGTTAATATGTACTATACGAGCTGACGTGGAGCTGTTTTGGGGAGACTTTTTTTGAGGGGATTAATATGAGTTAGTGTTTACTTTCTAACTCAAAGATCTAGTTCAGAAATTTTTACTTCTATCAATATAATTAAAGGTAGCAATATAATTAAAGTTTTATGTTAAATCTCATTGTCAAAAAAAAAAAAAAAGAAATCCCAGATAGAATGCTCCATAGTAAGAACTTACTCTCCCTTTCTCCTGAAGCATTTGAAATTGACTATCTCAATACTATCTCAATGCAAATAAAGATGCAGAATGGCAAATATTTTGTACCTATGCAGAGTTTCCCATGGCTGTTGGTAGTTTTTCAAAAGAGGAATGGTGCCTACAGGAATTAGCACCCAAAGCATGCAGGAGCTTTTATGACTCCTGCAAGATGTGGTATGTTTCTTCATGTGCGTTTTGATTAAATGGGAAGCAAAGGAAGCCCCAGCTAGCAAATATGAACCAGTAGTTTCTCCAAAGGTGTTTTCTTGTAGCAATGTAGCATTTCATTGGGTTCAAGAGGAGCCTCACTGCTCTCTAGATTTTGCCTGCTCTCACAGACTGAGCCAGAAGCAAGGACAGCTCGTGATTTCTGAAGAGTAACAGAAATTTGCAAAATCATGCCAGAGAGAAGAGAGTGCCTCCAGAAGGAGCAGGGGATATAGCTAAGTTAACCAGTATCTCTTCTCTTCCAGACCACTTGCTTTATGTATCTTGTCTCTTCCTCTCAGCAGCTGGTCCTTGTGGGCTGAGGCAGGCCCAGGTCATCCTCTAAACATGAGTATGCTCTGCTCTTCTAGCGATGACCAAGGCTACAAGCTGTCCTGTTAGCCCTCCCACTGTGGGTACGATGTAACCGTACATCTCCACAGAGTGAAAGCCAAGCATGTCCTCTGTTTTCTGCTCTCTGACAACAGCCTGTAAGGGTAGCTGATCAGAGCAGGAAGCAAACACGTACACAGCTATCTGGGAGCACTTTGGTACCATAGATTTTTCCTTCCTTCAAAAACATGTAGGATTTGCTTTGTTGCAGCAGATCAGCCATCTGTCTGGCAACCATCTGTAACACATGGTGCAGAGGAAAATGGTAGGAGCCATTGGATAACACAGGAAGTCTGTGTAAAACACAGACACAAGCCAACACCAACCTGTTGGGGTAATTTCTTCAACTGCTGCCACATCCTCAAAGACTTTGAGTCCATAAATCTCCCATTAGTTTGCTCTATGTCCATTTCTCCCTTTATTCTCAATGCAATGATGGTACAGAAACTGATTTTTCTCACCCTGTGCATGTTTTTGTGCCATATATATGGTGGTGATAGAGCTTTTGAATGTGCAGAAAGCCCAGAGGGGTCCAGGCAAAGGCTGCGAGGGAAGAGGAGAAGTGGTGGTGAGCACCAGCAGCTGATCAAGTGACTCTCTGTGTCCTTTCCAGCCTTCCCAGAAAACAGCTGTGTCTGGCAGTGAGCATTTCTAAGCTTGAAGTCATCCAGGCACAGTAAACAAAAATCCTGCATTTTCCCGGGTACAAACACACTTTGCTTTCATGGATCACTGTGTGAGAGAAAGCAGAGCAGAAATGCTGAGGCTGGCGGCTGTGGCCCTGTCACCTGCAGTTGTGCTTCCGCCAGCTCCTTGGTGGCTTGTCACTGACAAGCTTTCCATTAAACAAGGCCTGAGGTGATGCTAGGAATGACATCATTTGTTGCTGCTCAGGTCTGCAGTCAAAACCAGGCATGCTGTAGTGCTATGCTGCATCTACATCGTGAACAAATGGAAAGGAGAGAGCTCTTATTCTGTGTGTGCGTATGTTTATGGCTCCATGTGTATATAAAATAAAATAAAAGCCACATTAAGATCTGATGTAACTCCCTTGACTGCTGAATTTGCCTCAGGGGTGAATCTATCCTCTGCAGTCTTTGGCAATCTATGTCCAAACTACATGCTGCAACTTCAGCCGACGTACAGAAGCCACAATTACAACTCTACAGTTTGCACAAACCTCTGTTTGAATTATATATGTATTAACATATATTTGGCAAAGATGTGGCTCTGGAAACCTGGTCTGGACTGTTTAGTTCCCAGCACATTGCTTTGAGACTCTTCTGGTTTTCTGTCCTCTGATCTTGATCAGCTGTGCAGCCCAACAGCAAAACAGACGAGCATGTCCTCAGAGGGGTCAACTACAGATCTTATTGAGTGCTTCCACGTGTCCTGTAAAAACTCATCAGCAGTTGTTTTTCAGTTGTAGGGTTTTAAGTAACTTTTTAATTTGATCTGCACAATCACAGCACCTCTGGCCACCTGAGTGAAAACCATTGATCACCACCCTTTGAGTGCACTCTGTGAGCCAATTTCCTACCCATCCCACAGACCATCCATTCAATCTGTATCTTGACAGTTTGTCCAGGAGAAGGCTGTAGGAAACAGTGTCAAACGCTTTGCTGAAGCCCAGGTAAACAACATCCACTGCTCTCCCCAAGTAGACAGATGTTATTTTGTTGTAGAAGGTGATCAGGTTAGTCTGTTGTGATTTGCCCTTGCTAAATCTGTGCTGGCTTTTCCCAATCACCTGCTTAATTTAATTTGTGAGACTTTCTAGGAGGACCCATTTCGTCACTTTCCCAGAGAATGAAGTAAGACCAATAAGCCTCTACTTTCCTGGGTCCTCTTTTGGTCCCTTCCTGTAGATGGGCATGACATTTTCCCTCTTCCAGTCATCAGGGACATCCCCTGACCTCCATGACTTTCAAATATTATAGACAGTCACCTTACAACAATGTTAGCCACTTCTGTTAACACTCTGAGGTGGATTCTGGCCAGACCCATGGATTTTTGTGGGCTGAGCCCTTGCAAGAGGCCACAGATCAGCCCTTCCTCCACTACTGGTGTGTTGACACATGAGTTGTGATAGCTACTTGAACTTGTGATCTAGGGTCCAGCTATACCAATAAGGACAGAGGCAGAGAAGGTGTTGAGAACATCTGTGTCGTAGTTCAGCCCCAATCGCGACCAGATGACACAGTCTCTCTCTCACTCCCCCCACCCTCTGAGAAAAGAGGGGGAGATAATATAAGAAAAACAGCTCGAGGTTTGAGATAAGGACAGGGAGAAATCCTTAAAGTTACCGTCACGGGCAAAACCAGACTCAACTTGGGGAAAACTATTCATTTATTACTAAAACTAGCAGGATAATGAGACAGAGAACAAGATAAACCTCCTCCCCACCCCTCCCTCTTCCCGAGCTTAACATTATCTCTACTACCTTCCCCCCCCCCGAGCGGCACAGGGGGGGAAGAGGGAATGGGGGTCACAGTCAGTTCATCACACGTTTTACGCCGCTGCTTCATAGTTGAGGGAAGAACTCCTCACGTTCCTCCCCTGCTCCAGCGTGGGGTCCCTCCCATGGGCCACAGTCCTTCGTGAAACTGCTCTGGCATGTGTCATCTCTTCCACGGGGTGCAGTCTCTCCAGAACGGCTGCCCCAGTGGGCCCTCCACGGGCCACAGCTGCCTTCAGGCATCCACCTCCCCTGGTGTGGGGTCCTTCACGGGCTGCAGGTGGATCTCTGCTCCTCCGTGGATCTCCATGGGCTGCAGGGGGACAACCTGCTCCACCATGGTCATCACCACAGGCTGCAGGGGAATCTTGGCCAGGAGCCGCATTACTCCTCCCCCTCCTTCTTCACTGACCTTGGCGTCTGCAGCTGTTTCTCTCACAAGAAAAGTTCTTCACAACAGGCTGGCAGATGCCTCTCAGAATCTCTTCACATCATCCATCTCATCTCCTCTC